>CM032632.1:28050052-28311060 GCA_019097785.1 Fraxinus excelsior | reverse complement strand
GAACAGAGGCTTCGGTTCTGGTTTTATGGATCAGACTATGTGTTACCTCCCAAATGGTTACCCTTCAAATGCATATATACCAGAGAGCTGGCCAGTAGGTACACCCATCAGATGTTATTTTCAATAGTTCAACTATTTACTGTATCTGTGGGTATTATTTTTCTCATATGAGTATCTTTGTACTACTAAAATTTTTCCAGGCCGAAAAATTATTAGAATTTTATGAAGTATGTAAAAATCTTGACATTGGACGTGGGGAAAAATTTATCGAGATTGAGCAGGTTAGAGTTTCTTGGTACCTTTCAAAAGATATTCTAATTTTGTTTCACTTAGACATTGAAAAGTTTCTCATTACCTTGTTTTCTGATTGATGATAAAGCCCTCTGCATCATTTCTACAAGCTAGGGAGGAGTATGTGAGAGAAGCACCACGAGCTTCTTGTGTTCGCAAGGATCTGGTATGGAGCTCTCTTGAGTTATGAATATAGCAATCTCTCTCTCTATACACACATGGACGTATGTATGCACACATACATGCACGCAAGGAGGTGTTTGCATTAGAGAGAGAAGAATTGCTTCTTTTATTCTACAGTTAGTTTGTGGGATGGATTTGAAGTCCCCATCCATGTAACCAGTCATGTATGATTGATTGAATCCATTGGCTACTTATCCACCCATCAAAAAGATGCTTCAGGATAGTGAAAAGAAAAAAACAATAATTACTATGCTAGCAAAGTTTTAAGGCTCTGGTGAAATCTTAATGACCATTACATCTGTCATCATCATAATCCTGAACCACAAATCTATATTTACAGAAATACTGGAGGACGACCATTCACCAGTATATCTATAGTCACATATATTTATTACGAGAATGTAGCTAAAAAATTCTCGAGATAGTATTCATATTACTCACTCATTATTTTTATGCTTTTATGATATGTACTGAATCAAGAACGTTGACGTAAAGTCAAAGGTGGTATTACCCATAGTGTACAAAAAGAATTCAGAAGTGAAGGAAGACCGCCCACCATCACCACGTCCAGCTGAACCAGAACTTAAGCCAGAATCAGAACCAATTAAAGTGGAAGCACCTCTTTCAGAACCACCTGATCTGCTGGTAATTAATTAGAATATGAATATTGACAGGTTCATGATATTGAGCTTTTCTTTGTTTTAGTAACTCTGCCTTGAACAATTTTTGAGCTTCTCATCGACCACATTTCTCTATTATAAAGGGTCTGGACGATCCTGTTCCAGCTGACCATAGTAAAATAAACAATATAAATAAAGATAATTGAGAGTATCTAGATGAAAATTCGAGAATCTCAACTTGAGCTAGGAAAATAATGAAAAGTTGAAGAAGCTCAAGCACAATTCTATGCCTTTGGGGGAAAAATGTTTCCTTTTTTTATTGCAAATGTGGTTTCACACCTTTTAAAGCTATTTTCCATTGTAAATGAAATTAACTACGTAGATTCTTACATCGAAAGTGAAAGTATACAAAAGAGTGATGAATCAGTGATTGCAACTTCGGTCTCCATTTTGGCATTTGGATACAATTTTTCAATTTTTTAGCAATTCCCATTTTTTCTTGCCTAAAATTTTGTGTTAAATCATAATTTTCACAGACACATCTTTGACATTTTTATGAAACTCGAATGAGATAATGCCCTTTGTATGAATTCAATAAGTTAAAGGTGCTACTGGTCAGTGAATTTATCTTGGAAGAGTAATTAACAAGTTGTGATTGCAGATAATTTTCATTTCTATAAGATTGATGTGAATCTCATAATTCGCATGTATGGAGCTCCAATGTTCTTTTCTTTTTCTTGGCAAATTAGAGGCCTGAGATCAAAATTATAGAAATGAAAAATAGAAGAACTATGAAGACAAAAAAAAAAAAACAATTTAATGGAGGATTAACATTGCTAAAGGAATGGTTGCCCAACTACACTCCTCCCAGCGATGCAGAACGGGACCATTATGATATTTTGGCGCAGATATTATTTGCATTTTGAAACTTTGGCGGCGATGAAAAGTTCTAAAGACTTCGATTTTTCTGGTCTCAAGCCTATCAAAGTCCCTAATAGATTTAATTTTCCTGTTTCCACTTCTTCTTCCTCCATGGGTCCACACAAAAAGGTGCCTTCTTCTTGGGTTCTTCGATTTAATCCTTGTTCTCTTTCATTTTCGACCGACATTGATATAGATCTTGTCAATTTTTTATTTATTTATTTTCTAACTGCTATAGCTGTCGGCGTAATATGATCTATGAATTTTGAAGTTGAAGATTTTTTTGGGATTGTTCCATTTTGAATTATATTTCATTCTTGTTAAATTTAGATGATGATTTGATATAACCTCGATTAATTTTCATTTTTGAAACATTTGAAATCTTGTCCTTTGACGGGTAATTCGAGGAAACACGGAGGAAGAAAGATGTTATGGTAGGATTCTTGTTAAATAGTTGGTGATTTCATAGAACGTGGACTTATAAATTATAATTGCTGCATTTACATGATTAGTCGGTAACATATTGATTAGTTGGAGTGACATTGATTTATTTAATACCAGAAAGATTTAATTTTGGCATGTTTTAAGGTTGTTGCATCCATAATGTTTTAAGGTTTTTGTAACAAGTGTTTATTTATTTTATTTTATTTTCCTTTTTGCTGTTGTAATGATGTAAAAGGTGCAAAAAAGATGAAGCATCTTTCCTCTATCTCTTCCTCCCTCTTCAATCCACTTGTTCCCACAGGAATGGAAAGAGTTACAGTTTCACCCTTTATGAGCATTAAATCTCGTCATTTTTGTACCAGAAAATATCATTCATGTGTTGTGATATTAATCAATTTGAATCGTCTCCTTCTATTAGAGTATATGTCTTTACCATTGCATTTCTATATCATGTTCTATTATGTTTTTCTAACACTGAATAGGCTCAATCTAATAGAACATTGATTGATTGAGGATCCTTATTATTGAATCGTAGGCTCTGTTGCTGATTCGGTATATTAATATGAAATGGTGTTTCCATATATTGAATTCACTTTGAATTTTGCTTGTTCCTTTTTCTTTTCATTTGTTTTTTTCTCTCTAAGTGAAATATATTGTTTTTGTTTAGATCTGCCTCTTCAAAAAATGTTTGATTTTTCAAGATTGTGATGTTATAAATTATAATTGCTATACAGTACGAATTATTTACCCTTCCATCATCTAAAGCAGCAGCCAAAAAGAGAGTTACATATCCATAAGATTAGTGCCTTCATTATTTCCTCTTCAATGATAAATTTTCTGTAATGCGTTTGAAACTTTGTAGGGAAGAAAAATTAGTTGAGCGTACTGCGTGCCAAAGCCCTTAAAGTAAATATCGGAACAGATCCTACTGCAGACCTTGGTCCAATCATCAGTAAGCAGGTACCAACAGAGTCCAAAAGGAGTATTACTAAAATTGCATCCGCTAGAACCTTTATCAATTGTTTTTTAACCACTCAGCAGCTCATGATACTTCCTCATTTTCCATGCATATTTATTTTGTAGGTCATTTATCATGTTTTCTCTTCTACATTCTTAAGCAAAAAAACTAATATGCAAATTGGTTCAAGGTGGCGTTGACAGGGGAGCCAAACTATTGCTGGATGGAAGAGCTATTAAGGTATTTCAGTTATTTAAGCCCTTGTCCACTCACCTTTTCTGCTATGTTGAGACACGGAAAGTGAAGAAACATACTTTTCCAATGAAATTTGATAAACTGCTGCTAGGTAGCATCGACTTGTTTAAAGCCCTGTTATCTTTCTACATGCATGGCGTTCGTGACAATGACAACCTTTTCTTGAGCCGATGTGGATGGTAATGTAGGTGGCTTTAATTAAATTTAATTTACCCTTGTCAGTTATAGTGATGATTAATTTGTTAAAATATTGTAATCTCTTTTAGAAATAACTACTTCATCGCTACTTGTTTTGAAAATGATCGATGAGCTAAGGAACTATTTTTCTTCCACCTATTGCTATTAGATGCCAGGATATGAACAAGGTAACTCTATTAGCCCCGCCATCTTATCTAACGTAACTGCTGAGTGCTGACGTGGAATGTTATAAGGTATGGATTTTGTCCCCCCCACCCCCACCCCCACCCCCCATATTGAAATATGGCTTGAATCTTATGTGTTTCGCTTATTTAATCTCTCTTGTTATTAGTGGTGCTTTAGATAAATCGCGCAAGGTATGCTCCATGGTATTCTTATATGTTTGCTTTTCTAAAGCTGATGTTTTGGGTCTACCCTTGATACCCTTTATATGTGGTGTAGTATATGTGGAGGGTTTAAAATTGAATGAATTAAATAGTATATCAAGACTACATCAAAATCTTGATGCTTGGAAGTTAAGTATATAACCTGATATTATATAACCTCAGTACTTGAATTATGGTTTATTGTATTTTATCGCATGCTTAATATACAATAGTCCTGTTATGGATTTCTTTATGCGTTATAAGGATATAGTGCACAATCAAAAAAAGATTTGCCCATGAAGCCATTTATTAAGCTAATGTCAGTGAAATATTTGCAGTTGTGTGCTCTGCAATCTCATTTTATTCTTGTAATGCATTTTCAGGGTCCAAGGATCTTGGATCCCCATCCCAACTTATTGTAAATGATTCAAAAGCTGGCAGAGAGTGTTGTGGAGGCTTTATGGATGGAGTCATAGCTGCTAATGATCTTGGCGGTAATTCAATCACCTTTTACTTGCTCAATACTCGAATTATGTTTTATTGTGTTTATTCACACACATGAAGTAAAAAAGCTTTGTTGTGGATTTTTTATGTCTTAAAAGCCTCAGCACTAATATTGTCGCAAGCTACCTATCTATGGAATATTGAAAAGTTGAGCAGTTGACAAATGACGTTATTAGGTTTTTTCATGGCCAAGTGCATGTGCTACAAGGATACAAGCCCAATCAACAAGTGATAGGGTAGAGGAATAAGTTTTAATTTGTTGTATAGAGAAACAATAGTTATTTTAAGGGTAAGTCTAGAGGTTGAAGATGTTCATTCTATTGGCATGAACTTCTGATATAAAGTTACTTGGCTCGGGATTCTGGTGCTGGTGGCCACAATAATGCTCGTTTGTTGTGTTTTAGAATAGTAATATCCATTTGCTATTTAGATAGACCTGACACCATTTTTCTCATCTAAGTTTATAGGATAACTTGTGCATTATGTAGTGCAACATCCTCATTCTTATAATTTTGTTTAGAGCTGTTTGGCTTTTTTTTTTTTTTTTTTTTATATAAAGATTATTGCTTTATAGAAACATTAGTATGGGTGAAATTCATTATTTATCAATTGTTTCTTTTTAGAGGTGGTCTCTCTTGGATATGATTAAGGAGACCGTGTTATCCCATCTCACCAAAGAATGTCCCCTTCACGTAAGAGTCTTTGTGAACACGCTATTAAATACCCAACTAAACTGCAGCACGTGCATCGTACGTGCGTACACTAGTAATTAATAAAAAATAGGATTTACACCACAATATTTATTAATTACACTTAAAATCTTCAATTTTTACTTATTATAACCAGGGGCGGACCGAGACAAATTTTTTGTGGGATCAAAAATGAGATTTCAAAAATATTTATGTTAAAAAAAAACTCAAAAATAAAAATAAAAATTTGTGGGGTCATCTGACCCCATGTGGGTCCGCCCCTGATTATAACACTTATTTTCTAAACTTTTTTCCATGCATTCTAATTCCCAATCTTCTATTAAGAATCGCAATTCATCTCTATTAACGATTTTCTTCCAAAAAGTTCGCCGGAAAGACATAAAATGACTTATTTATCCATCATATTTAAAAAAAATAAGAAATACAAAATCACGATAAAATATTTTTCTTCATTTCAAAACACGCAAAATAGAATATTTTGGAAGAAAAATAATCAATGACGATGTGTGCCAAATAGTCGAAGATAAAAACTCAATGAATAAAAAGTTAGGAATAAGTGTTACTTGAGCAAGACGGATAACCTTAAGCGCAAAATGTGGTGAAATACATAGAAATTGTGGGGTGAATATAATTACCCTAAAACTAGGCTAAATATATTTGCCAATAGAATTGTGTTCCTCATTTTAAAATATACTGATAGAATTTTGTAAGGAACTCGTCGTTAAGGAAAGATTTGCTAATTAATGAAATTTAAAGATAAAAATTTGATGACAGAGTTATAATCATTAATACGAGTATGAATAAAGGTTTAGAACATTTAATGGAATTAAAATTTGATGTAATTATTAAATAATGACATGGCTATAACCACTAAAAATAACCAAAAATAAGAAATAGAAATAAATCCGTTAGCTCGTGGTTGAAAAGTAATGAAATTTTTTAAATTTGTGTGTAATATTATTTTATTTAGAGAATGTGTGGTTGAAATGAAGAAAGAGGGAAAAAAAATAAAAGAATGAGAATGTGTCAATCAGGGTCTTAATCTTCTTACTGAGAATTGTAATTAATTGTGTTTGATTGGTATAATTTTTCATGAAAAATGTTGAAAGTTTGGTTTCGTTTTTTTATGAAAATTGTCCATTAAAGTGATAATGTTTTCTACCATTGGTTTAGAATTTGTTCAAATTGTCAAAAAAAATTTAAAAAAAAAATAATCATACCGAATATAATTTGTTTGGCTTTGTTTTGAGTGAAAATTGTCAATAAAAAAAAAAAAAAATTATCATTGTATCTAGAATTTTTTCTAATTGCCAAAAAAAAAAACCCTGAAAATTATTTACCTACCAAAACTCAAGAATTTATTTTCCTCAAAAATGTGGAAAATTTAAAAAGTTGGAAAATATTTTCCAGATAAAATTTTGCCTATCATATACTACAAAAGTTGGAAAATGAAAAAAAAAAAAAATTCATGAAAAATGTGTGCTATCAAATAGAGCCTAATTGAAAGGTGAAATCAACGGGGTAACCAATTATTTTTGTTTTATGATCACGAGTATATTTGTTTAGCCTGCATGATACTTAATATGGGTCTAGATGGTAGTGAAGTTAAATGAGTGAATATACATTCGATCTTTATTGAACGATTAAAATTTGAACTGACACAGACCGATAATGAACGCCAATGATGATAAATATAGTCATTCTTTCACTTTTTGAATACCCTTGTAGATGCATCAATAGGTTGAACAAAGTGATAAAAAGATCCTTGAAAGCCATGTCACATGACAAAAAAGCCCTTGTCATTATGAAAACACTTCGAAGCATACCTTGTTCCAACGGCAAAGCCTGTGTCGTGTGGTAATCGAAATACGAAGGAATTAAATATACGTTACCTATGATATTTTTACATTAATTATTATATGTATCACTGTTTCCTATGAATGAGTGCCTTGCACGTACATACAAAATTACATTATAACTTGCATGATTGTAGCCATGAATTATAGCGTGCCAACACCTTTATTTGTATACTACATTCTATTGGTTAGGTAAGAGAGAGAGAGAGAGAGAGATTGATAACAGTTTTGTTGACATTTCATGACGTGGCAAGCAATCTTCAAATCGACGGCCATATTTTTTACACATGATGGAATGTCAATCAAAATGCCCAAAATCGACGTCAAAGTAGCTTTATTCTATTGATATTGGATGATGACAGGTGAACTTTAACAATTCTTACAAGGCACTCGAAAATTCTTATTTTCTAACATCATTTAGTCAGATTTAGTTCTGTGCACACTTTAACAAATAGTGTGCAACGGCCCATGCTTGTGCCAAGCCACTAATTCATGCGTACTACTCGCTCCGAGAGAATGTGTCCATCTTATCCCTCAAAGCTACTCAAATGATTTTGTTTTCTAATATCATTTAGTCACGTTTAGTTCTGCACAATAAACATAGGACATCTCCAATATTGCTCAGTTCTATCAAGTCGATGTTATTGAATATAGGCGAGTGTTCCTCTATCAGATGACGTAGACAAGCCAGGACACGACACAATAAGTGGGTAGTAACAGTGTCAAGTGCCTGTGTAACAGGCTGTGTTCGAGCCGACCGTTATTTTCTTACAAACAATCTCCCTCTAAAATAAGCTGAAAATTGTCCAATTGTTGTCAAATTACCCAAACATAAATTTCTACCCATATGGTCCATTTACACAATTGCTCCTCTGTACAAATTGCAAGTTATCAAAGATGGGACTAACCATTAAGATAAAACTCTTGCCACTTTTGGGAATCAGGATCTGAGCGAGTATCACAAGACAATCCTTTCAACATAAATAACGAGTATCGGAGGCAGTGAATCTTCAATGATTCTGTTAGGTAACTCAGGAAGTTTCTGCTTGTCGGAACATTGTGATTTCCTGCTGCTTGAAGTATCGACGGTCTTCTTCGTCAACAAGAACAAGGTTCAAATAGTATTTCACACTAAATTTGTTGTTGATATTCTGATATGTCGGTGTCAGCTCGTACGGGCTCAGGAACAGTCTAATTGGAATTGATTCTCCTGTAGAAGCAAGTGCATATAGAGTAAACAGTTTTATTTATCGATACATATTTAGTATGCAGTACCAATCAGGAGCAGACATTATAATAAATGAAAATTTTCTTTTCTTCCTTAGCCCTGTTTGGACCCCTTTTCTTATAAACCATTTTTCTCCAAACTCATTTCCAACAGCACATTTCATTAATTTTTATCTAAATTTACTAAAAACCTTATTTTTAGCAAAACCAAACAGGGGCTTAATACTGTCCGGTACGATCCAATCCTTGCAACGAAACAAGCCACATACTGATCTCATTACAGTGATGAAATTCAAAATTTAACTCGCAGTAGATTGTTTAGAAACTTTGAGTCAATTGGCAACACTCTATTGCTATTTTCCCCGAGTCAGCAAGTCAACTAAGAAAGCCCCACCCAACCGAAAAGCGGGAAAAAGATAGCCCATGAAAGAATGAATAACATGATGCATGTAATGTGTCGATATGGAAATGAACTACAGCAAATTCCAAAATGCAGGATGGTTTAGTATACCTCTAACTGGAGCACCATCCATTAGCTCAAATTTTGCAAGTGTCTCCGTCTCAACATGGGTGTTCGCTCCTGAACCCGTTGATTCTCGACGTCTGATCTCAAGATCCATATTTTTTAGCTTGATTCTTACAAGAAGAAAATATATTTTGCCGATAATAACATCTTTTAGATGATACCTGGATATTCAGAAATCCAATCAGCGTGATGTTGTTATCCACCCATAATAAACAGATAAAAGTAACTGTCTTCGAAACCACGAGGATTGTTTGATAACAAACAGGGATAATCTATCCTTTTCAATGAGTAATAAACTTGACAAACTCACTCCTACTGTGATTAAGAACGTGGCTCATAGTCAGGATAAGGGTTTGGTTTCTCAGATATGAGATCTGGGGTGAATTCACTCGGGAGAAAATGGTATTGAACTAAAACCACCAAAGGTCTTACGTGAATTTTAGCCACAAATTCCAAATTGTAGAAGTACAATAATCCCAAACTGGCCATATGAAAATTGTAATACAAAAATAAAAATGATAGTACTACTTACTTGCTCTTATTGTACTCAAACTCAATGTGAAGACAGTCTTCAATTCCAACTTCCATCTGCAAGTCAGATCATCATAGATAAATGAAACATTCTCTACTAAATAGTTGCATAAAGCACGGTAAGCTACAAAAGAATTGTGGAGTCAAGTATCCAGGAAGTTGAATCTATAATCTCTGCATTTGCTCAAAAACATCTTCCCCTAATATATTTTCAGTAATAAGCTTCCGATAGTGCGACCATTGAAGTACTTCACTTTAAAACCAAAATACCTTAATACTGTTGTTGATTGGTGGAGAGGGGGTATAGTTCCGAACCTGATCCATAAAAGGACACACAAACAAATCAGTACGACTTAATATCAATTCCTAAACCCAGAATAACTTGTATTATCAGAAAACAGCATTTGCATGGAAACAAAAGTGAGAGCGCTAAAGTAAAAGGATCATAACGAGTTAAAAGTAAGGACTTGAAAATTTGTTCCAGTTGTAATGATAACTTTTCTCCTAGCATAAAATTGACCATATTAGTAAGTCTACAGGATGATAGAACAGAAAAGCATGGATTAGACATCTTTAAGAACTAGTGACCATTAGCAATTGAGGATTTGAACAAGCAACCGATAACCATGCCACTCATGTCAAGTGAAGACTTTACTGGAGTGGTATAAATATACATGAAATCAAGGGGTTATACTATATGATAATAGTAGAAGATTCAGTAATGACGAAACAAGTGTAAAAGCATAATTCCCTCACAAGTCATAACTACCTTGCAGGTGGATTTCTTTATCAACTTATGAAAGCCTTGTCTCATTCTTATGTAAGGTATGCTACATGGATCCTATATCTTCCCCCTCAGATCCATTAATGGTCATCTCCATTGTTAAATCACAAAAGTTAACATCCTTTTTAGTTACCGAACCACACAAGTTTAGAACGTCCAATTCCTCTATGCCTTGAAGATCATTGATCATTGACTGTGTCATCAGAGTTCAAAATCTGGAAGAGATGATGGGAATATGTGCCCTCAGAAGTTCGTAAGGCATCTCACGATGATCAAATGCATGTTTTTCAACTGTCAATGAGAATTAGAAAAACTGAATTACCACAAAGTCTTGGTATTCCACTATGCTACCTGCATAGCCACGATTTATTGTCACCTTGAGGACATACCTGAAGCATGCACATAGTTCCACAAGGTTGAGATAGAATTAATATCAGACACTCAACGGTTGCTCCCATTACAAAGATAAGAGATTAAAAAAAAAATTATGGAAAAACAAGGATACATTATCTTCTGCATTACAAGTCCATGCAGTTCAAAGGATTGAGTTCATTACTTCATTATGATAACAGACTTCAGTTGTCCCATAATTAACAACACAAATACAAGAAAAACACGAAGCTTCAAATAACTTTCAATATTGACAGCCATAAATTACTGAAAGCTCAAAATAGTTAGGAATATAGTATGAAAGTTCAACTTCATGTTTTAAATAGTTATCCCATTAGAAAGTATCCAGAAGACACTTGACCCTTTCCTTTTTAACTTCTCCCAAAACTCCAAACGATCTCTTAATCACAAGTTCACCACTGACCAGTTAAATTTTTTTAATACAAACCCTTCAACCCCAAATATCTTGAATTAAAACCACTTCTTAACCCTTATAAGCCATGCTTTCCTCGTACGCAAAAAGAAAGATATATGATTATAATTTATGAAATGTACTAAGACCAACAAAAGCCAAAAGAGTATAGTATTGCAATGGTATACAATAACTAACTTACCTAAGTCGCACATTTACACCATTGTATGTCTCATATGGCATCTCCACAGTTGAAAATTCAAATGGATATGTTTTTCTTTCATATAAGTCACCTGGAACGTCAAGTTCGCGAACTACAGGGAAGGAAACATAGAAATCAAACATATTAGAAAGGGGGGCCAACTCAAGAATAAAAGCATGCTGGAATTATGGCAACAGACAGCAGAGTATACGATGTTCTTGACGAATATCTTTCGCTACAAATGACCGCTAAAACCGTCAAAACTGGCATTTAGGCTTCATTTGGGAATTTTCAAAACCAGCAAAATTATTGTCAAACTAGATATCACTAACTGGTGGAAGTTTAATTCAATTTTTTTATTTTTATCTAGGCTACTATGGTACTGATCTTGAGTAAATTCAAATGGAAGAGTAGGAAAGGGCTTCAATGCAGAAAGAAGATATGATGTTGAGTTGGCATGTCACTAAACCATGACTAAAAGGTTAGGTAGCACCGTAGCTCCACAGCAGTGCCTTTTACTCGACTTTGTAATGCATTTACTACTTTACACTCTTCAGTTTAATTTCCAACCAGGTCATGTACTCGTAGCCATGTTGCTGACAAGATACCAGACAAACATAAAGCAATTTTAAAATTTTCAATCATTTCCAAAACCACAGCCAGGTTTGACTAGTTTGCACTAATGCTCAGCACCACAGGTCTTCATTCTGGAACACCGCCTCAGATTCCTTGAGAATTAGAACCAAACAAAATAATTTACTCACCCAGAGAAGTGAAGTCATAGAAGTTGCCTTTGTCAAAGTACATTTCTGCAAATAGAAATGCAGTTATGAGAAATAATGTAAAGGGCGGGGGAAAGTCATAGCAGCAGAAAGAATCAAATGAAGTCAAAAGCAATATAGCAGGATTCATGGTATTCAAACAATGAACTGAAAAAAATTTCGGGCAAACATGTCAATTCTGAAACACCAGCCTATTTAAGCTTAAACACTATGTATGATCAAGTCCTGGGTGAATAACATTATATGCTGCACAAACAAATTCCAAGGTATTTCACCAAGAGAGATGCATGAATGTTGTATGAAAGACCATTGAGATCACCATGTCTATCCATAAAACCTACTAAAAGTTGCACAAATGTGTTAAGCTCAAATTAAGTCAGCATTCCTAGTGGTCTAAAAATTAGCATGCATATTGTTATCTAAATTAGATAACTGGAAGGAAATAATCTCGCCCCACTTATTAATATCATTCCACCCTTTAAATTGCTAAGAACTCCAGCTATATTTCAGACTGCAAAACTTACCTCCTTCAAATGAAGAGTGAGCATGGAAAACAGAATACTTGTTGATTATAACAACAAAAACATGTTAAAAGGGAACTTTCACCATCATTTCGGTTTTTATTAATTGATTATCAACTGTTTTGCATCTCTATTTCTTCTTATTTGGTTAGAAAAAACTGAACCTTTTCTACTTGTTACCAAATAGACAATAAAAACTGGAGACTGCATAACTCAATTGTCCCCTCCCGTCTCCTAAAACAATATAGCAGTGTAATAAACACTCCTGCAACCTTTGGGTTACGCCAAAAACACCAAGGAGAACAGTACCTATTTGTCCAAGAAGCTCAACTTTGATTCCATTGTGCTCAACCTTCTTCCCTGAAACTGGTTCGATAGAAATCTGGAAAAAATGATACACAAACGTATGCACACGATAGATTCGTCAAATTTATACATAAAAATAACTTTAAACCCAAATTTATATACATACAGATCACAACCTTAATGTAAACAAAAATACCTTGCCAATAATATTTTCTTGACTTTGGAAAAGTGGGACCATTGGTGTTTGGCCATTCTCCTTCTTCAACTGAACCTATGGGAACATTAAATAACCAAGAGGAAAAATGTTAAGATTGGGAATTACATTATTATTTATTGTTATACTATCTACAACCAACAAAAGAGTCAATGGAGCAAACAAAATAATGATAAATTGTCGAATAAACATGATAGCAAAGTAGAGGTTTGTAAAACTAAATATTCCACCCCCACCCGCAACCTATCCCCCATATCGCATTTGTTGAGACCATATCCTCCATTCAGAGAACTGAAATTTTGCTAACTATTTCCATTGAAATGAGCCAGCTACAGAAATGAACAAAAACAGAAGCTTGCATTTTGTGTATACGTCCCATTTGAATATACAGTCTATGTCCACCAATGAAAACAATGTAAAACCGTGACAGTAAGCACGTACCTGCTTTCGGGACTTTCCATCAGAAAATGTAATTGAAATGTGGCACGCGGGCTTAAAAGCTCCAATTATATAATTCTGTAATCAGAAGTTCAAAATCACAATAAAGATTTCAGAAAATAATAATCACTGTAGCAGTGCAACGAAAAATAGGAAAAAATACGCAGGAAATCATATGAGCTAGTTACGAAACTTTACCATAGCGATTCAAGCCCTAATCCAATCCAAAACCGAACTGAAAAGACCTGCAACAAATTTTCATCTTCTATTAAAGCTTAAATTCTAATTGCACATAAATAATCCTAAAATAAGTAATCTAATAAATATCAGCATAATTAAAACATAGATGTTCATGTGCTGAAAATGTAATGATTTATGGGAAAAACTTAAAACCTATTTCCTTCTATTCTGAAATCATACATAAGATAAAAAGAAAAATTACTAAAAAATTGAGCTTACTGAAACCGGAGATGGAGAATTCTAGAAGTGAGTGATCTGAGTCGATGATGGAAAGGCGATCACAGCGAGAGAGAGAGAGAGAGCGCGCGCGCGCACCCACGATTAAGCTTGACAGGTCACCCTCGAATTTTTTAAGAAAGAGAATTGTTTTAAAAGGCCTATATAGATTTTTAAAAAATTATTTGAGTTTTCGGACGAAAGAATTTTTTATTTTTTTTTAACGTCTATTTAGAGTGTTCTAAATAGCGTAAAGCGTTACGTAGCGTCGAGATCGAGAATCAAGAATCATAAGCTAAAGCGTGTCAATGCGGAGAATAAGCGTCATAAAGCGTTTTGTACTTTTAATATTATTTTAAGTATAATAAATAGATTTTTATATTTAAAAAATAATTTTTTTATATAAAAATAAACATACACATTTACTATTATACTGTTAATAGATTGGACACTAAGTATAGGATTTTCTTGAGGTCTTGCACAATTAAATTCATTGAGAAACTAATTTTAGACAAGCAAATTTTGATAATCTCATAATAGCATATCATAGATTCATAATAGTAAAATGCCTTCATGGTATTGATAAGTTGGGGGTAAAATTGATCTCTTCTTGAACTTTGTAGGTGATGGGCCGAGTTTTAAGTGTAGTGGGATGTTGGGTTTACTAAGTTTGGGCTTATTAGAATGTTATTGTTAGGTGAGATCCATTATCTCTAAAGCGGGTTTAATCGCGCTTAATCTCACTACATCGCGCTTAATCTCGCTTTGTTCCGACTAATCACGCTAAATCGGTCAACAAAAAAAGTTGACCGCTATTTTACACGCATATCACAAAAGCGTCGCTTTTTCTCCACGCTACACGCTATAGCGGCGTTTTTTCCCGCTATTTAGAACACTGTTATTTAGATTTTAGAGGGTGAATTGAGAAAAAGGATATATTTTTTCTTTAAAAAAATATTTAAATTTTTGCACAAGACATAGGTAGTACGAATAAAGAAATTAATGTGAAAGAATGAAAAAGTCAATATGCCCCAGCTCAATGACCGAGGCGGCACCAACTAGCGCCTAGGCATAAAGCACGTCGTCTCGTGAAAGAATAGAATTGAACCAACATCATTGCCTGCAAAAGTTAGGAAATCGTGTGGAGTGAAACCGACTTTTAAGACAATTATATCCTAGTGCTTAATAGTTACTAGGATAGAATCCACCAATTGTTGAATAAATCAAAATGAATTCCTTAATCGATAAATAAAGGTAGATCCTACATGTCACCTAAAATGATTCTAAGTTTTAAAGCCGCTCCGATCCATTTACTTTAAACTTTTTTAAAAATAAATCCAAAGGGAGTTTCTAAAATGCCAGTGAAATTACGTTTTAGTCACAAAACAAGGTCTAAGCATGCATTTATACAAAGGAGGTGTAAATCATTTATGCTGTCAAACTATAAAGATAACTAAATATATATCGAATTTAATCGTGAACTCTTAATCGGTGTCTGATTATTGAGTTTAACCATGAACTCGAGAACTTTTTACAAGTGCATTCACAACCAATGATCAAAGTTTTACATAATTAACAAAAAGTTAGACAGAATTTGCGTAATTGTGTCTAAAATCACATCTACAGAACATAGCCTAGGGCAAGAGTAAAGCTAAGCTTTTACAAGTCAACAACTAGTAATCTGCATGTGCACTCGGATTCGGGTTCGGATTCTGATTCTCTCTTTCAGCTGCATCAAAATCTATTGAAGTTTTTCTACTACTTTTATTCCTCAAAAATCCATACAAATTCTTGAACTCTTTCATAGGATTACTATTCTCCCTGCCAAATAGCCCGCACTTAGAATCCAACTCTTCCGAGCCACGACCCGAACCACTTCCACACAACCTCCGAGCCACCCGACTGGCGTTGTTACTATGCAGCGCCGAAATAACCGTTTTTATTGCCCGGCTAGGTGACGTCCGGTTCGAAATCATAATCTCGCCAATTTCAGCCGGACTCAAACTCGCCCCGATTTGAAAAATCTCTTCAACCTGTGCGAACAATTTGTGATCCTTCAACCCCAAATGACTACTGGCCAAAATCTTAAAACCCGAAAAATCACACATAGGGAAATGGATATGGACATCAACTCTTCCGGGACGGATAATTGTCGGGTCAATATTTTCCTTACTGTTCATCGTGAATACCATCACCCTTTCTTCACCACAACATGAAAAAATCCCATCCATGAAATTTGAAATCCCTGGAAAGCTCACGGTCGTTGATTTCGCGTTCAGGTAACGGTCCAGATCTTCGATCACGATCAGCGATTTGCTCGAAGTTTGTAGCATAAGGAATTTCAGATCTGAATCATCGGCTATTTTGTTTAAATCGATTTCGTATACATCGTATTGAAGGAATTTGGCTATGGCAGCGATGAATGTCGATTTTCCAGTGCCGGAAGGTCCGTATAGTAAGTAGCTTCTCTTCCAAACACGGCCTAATCGGTGATAATACTGTTTGGACTTCAGAAAATTTTCCAGATCTGATTTGATTTTATTCTTCAGATCCGTATCCATTACAACTGTATCCATAGTCGCTGGATGAGTGAACGGAATCGATCTCCACCGTCCATTTCTCTGCAGTTCGGTTTCTACGTTAACGAATAGTCTCACCTCTTTTCTTTTCTGCTCAATACCATCGAACACTGTGTGAATATGCTGCAAATAAGGAGCTAGAATTCTTCGCTTGTCTTTCTTTCTG
Organism: Fraxinus excelsior; assembly: GCA_019097785.1. Taxonomy (NCBI): domain Eukaryota; kingdom Viridiplantae; phylum Streptophyta; class Magnoliopsida; order Lamiales; family Oleaceae; genus Fraxinus; species Fraxinus excelsior. The sequence continues at coordinate 28,294,221 of CM032632.1, read as the reverse complement.
ATCTTCAGAATGAGCGATTTTGAGCTGGTTTCTTCGTTCATCCAATACAGCCTGGCGCCGAGAAAATCGTCCAAAACCACCTGATTCGAATCTAGAACGAGATTGATTTCAGTGGATTTGTTACCTGAGTAAAGATTGGTGAAATCGGAATCTTCCACGCCGGGTAAAGAATTCAGGTAAACATATACTTTTCTGTAAAGTTGATTTTCCTGCATGTGCTCATTGAATTTCGGCACCTTGTAAAACTGATACACGTAGCACTTCTCCCCCAAGAATCTCCACCATTTCTTCAAAACGTGAATCAAAGACGATTTTGAAAAAAATCTGATAACTATATACCCAATAATGATTGAAAACACTATGAGGATCAGATTTGCAAGAAGCATTATAACCATAGAACAATAATTTACGAAAAATAAAAAGGGTTAACCTTATTGTCGAATTAGGACTTATTCAACTTTTTCAAGAATGATGGGCTGAAATTATGGGTTTGATGCTTTTGGAAAGCGGTGGAATCGGAGACGGTATCATTGAAATTGGAAGAATTATGGAAAGAATTATTGATTCATGGAATTTTAGAGAGAGAAAAATGCTTCATGCTTGAACCTGTAAATTGTAGTGTGTGTATAAAAGAATGGAAATGGGAATATTAAAAGGAGGGAAATGTTCTGTAGATTGTAGACGGCACAGGTCAGTGGTGATTTTTTGATTGGTCAAATATCGGGATTGGAGAAAAATACCTTTATAGCTGTTTTTGTATGACTTAGACTATTCGGTGCGGGTGAGAAAGACAAATTTATTTAAGATAATATGTGCTATTATTTGATAAAATTACAATAAAAATAAAAATAAAAATGATTATAATATTAACAAATCGAGACAATACTACAAGGTTTTAGTACCATGAAAAATTATTTGTTCACGCTAATGATACAATATCAATTGCAATAATTAAGATAACATTTTGAGAAATTCGTCTCTCTATTTATTTGAGATGTTAACAATAAATTTGACTTGTTTGTAATTGAATTTATTTCATACCTTCAAGTGTTAATGCACCAATCAATGTGCATAAGACCCTCTATCATAAAATTAATCTACTTGTAAAGCCAATTATGTGCTACATTCAAACTTCTTTTTGTCGAAACATGCTTAATAAAATCTATCGTACACTCATTTGAACCGAGCCTAAAACAATATTTGATATGTTGGTAAAATTTTAATTTTGTAGCACTCTTTTGCTGTTATACACTTGAATTTATAATTCAAATTGTTTGAATGACATAGTATGAAATTATACTATAAATATTAAGGATTTGTGATATTTTAAAAAGGGAAATCTACAAAAAAATGGTCAATTTCATGCTTGTCAATTGAAAAATGTCTAATTTTGATAACTCTTACAAAAATGTCCAAATTTGGTACCAATTTGTCTATTATACTCTCAATGAAAAACGAAACAATTTTTTTTTTCAATTTGTCACGAATCTTGAGAAGAACAAGTAGCTTCCATGAGAAGTTACATTAATGCTAGCTAATACCTAAAGGATTCATTTGCTTTTATTATCCATTAAGTATTAACCAAGAATTTTGGAAAAAAATGAAGAAAATGAAGTAAAAAAGTCATTAACACTAAAAAATAATTATATGTTTCCAATTCATAAGAAAATTATATAATTTCATTTCGAAAAATTTCATCTTATCCAAATTTGCAGTTAACAATTCTCGATAGAAAGTAATTTTTCTTTGAAATCTTGTTTTTGTTAATAAGTTGTGTTTAATTGTTGTTATTCTTGACATTTCATGACGTTCTCGACATTTTGAAAGTTGTTATCGACATTTGGACCATATTTATCTAGACGTTCGATACTTCATTTGTTTAGTAACATTAGAGTTTTCTACGTTTTATAATGTTCTTGACATTTTAATTGTACTTCTCGATATTTCTTATTTATCCACTTATAGGAAGAAGTGATCATTTAATGCGCGATTGACATGGTACCTTTTAAAATAAGTAGTATAGATTATGTGTTAAGTTATTATTGATCAATACAATTTTTAATTTTATAAATAATTTTGTCTTCATTCTGGAATTTGAAATTGTTGATGAGGATATTTTGGTCTATATTATAGTAAAATGGACTTTGAAGAAATTTGAACATTTTTGTAAATGACCATGTAAAAGTAGATATTTTTTAGAGTTTCCTCTTTTAAAAATTGATAAAAGTTTGATGGATCGATCAGTGCTCCACGTCCAACATTGACATTGACATTGACAATAATACTGTCCTTCCCCAAGGCAGTCATAACATCCTCGTTAACTACATGGTAGGTTTCATTTGCAATGCACAGCAGAGAATCAATACATCGTTGTTTGCTGCAAGATCTTGAACATCACTGAACATTGGGCTTCATCTTCCTTGAGTTGTAGGCAATGCTGCATCCAAATGCCTCGAGCCTCTTAGCAACCCTCGAGCCAATGCTGCCCAATCCCACAAGAGAGATGCTACACTTACACACTTGGTACACAATCTCCTACACAATCATCTCACATGTGTACAAGTAGCAATTTTGATCCCACAATTCCAACTCGTTTCCCACTCACTTGAAATAATAACAAATGACATAACATTGAAAAGTTAATCTGTGTATTGAAAAATGAATAAAAGTTGTAGATTTCATCCTTGTATGGTGGCCTTAAAATTTAAAAACATAGTGTTGAATAGTATTTTTTGAAGAATGTGTGGTTAAAAAGTAAGGAGATATTTTGAATTTACATTTAAAATATTTTATTGTGTCAATGCGTGGTTGAAAATGAATATAAAAATTAAATTTAAGTAAAATAGAAGGAATCAAATAGGGGCTTCAATAAAATTTGATAACTTTCTTGAAGTTCTACCAAACAAGCACTAGATAAATATTTAATAGGGATCTAATTGAATACAGGCTTGGTCCATTTGATCCTCCACTCAGTGAACTTTTGCCGGCTTCTATAGAGTTGTGTAGGCAAAAACCAAATTTTGCGGATGTCTGGGCCATCGCCGCTACAGAATATTCGATAAAGTCTCCCAGGACGAGCTAAAAGATAAATTTTTTGAGGACAAATTATACAAAATTTGGATTATCGGGATAAAAATTGAAAACTACGAAGACTATTTTAGAAATCTCGAAAAATAAAAAATTGCAAGATATTAAATGTGTGTTCGAGCCATATTATTTTGAAATAATGTATTTTGAATAGTAGATTGGTGGAAAATGTGTGGTTGAAAAAGAAAGAAAAATTATTGATATGCTAAAAAATATTATTTTATTGAAGAATGTGTGATTGAAAATAAGTAGAAGAATAAAAATGAAAATTTTAATTTGGGTCAAATAGGGGTTAATTTTCAAATTCAGCAGGTGACCCACTGACCCCACGGTAAACCCACCGTCCCATATCAACTAATCATTTGAAAATGGATGCTAAAAAAGATATTTTATGAACTAATAAGAATATTTTTCCATATAAATTTAACCTTTGCTAATTTAATAAGGTAGAATGCAGAAATTATCTACGTAACTCAAAATTAGTAGAATAAGTGGGGACCAAAGAGAAATTCACCCATAAGTGGAAAATAAATAAATAAATAAAACTCGCATTGGACCTATCATATTCCAAGTGTAGATTTTTAGGTGTGTTTTACCTCTAGACAAAATGGATAATATACTAAGAGCCTGTTTGGTGAGCTAAAAAAATTAATTAAAATTGAAAATATGATCGTTATTGGGTCACACTCGTCTAATAAAAGTCAACAATAACGATTATTTTTTCAATTTTAATCTCTACTAAACACACTCTAAATGATATTTTACAGCCTATTTTATTAAGCCACTTTGGTGGTGATTAAAATCAATTTTTTAGTAAATTTTAACAAAAGTTGATGAAATGTGGTTAAAAAATTATGGGTCATGTGAAATATGTGGTTAAAATTAATTGTTAACTTTGATTTAAATTAAAATCTAGAATTTTAGATAGAATTGATAAACAAAGATTAATTTCCATTTTTCTTTTTCAAACATTGTCTAATGTTGTTTAATTCAGAATATATTTAGTATGCAGTACTCGATAGTATCAAACATATCAATTTTTTTTTTTTTGCACTTTTCAATAATTAAATCCTAAGATAAAGAAAATGTGAAAGAGCACTGGCGTAAAACTTCTGGCCTTGTCTAGTTTGAAGCAATCAGCTTTGGACCTCTTCAAACTTTTGAATTCATCTCTTGGGGTTTCTTTTGTCCACACTCACTCACATGATTAATTTGAAAAACATAACTAATCCCGTTGCGAGGTTAGGAATGAAACAAAAAGAATTCATAAATTTTGACTCGAAATTCACTTAAAATAAAATTTGAATTAGAAATTTATTGAAAATGAAACTATCATTCCATTTTCAACTCATGACATGAATATGAAAGTCAAGAAAGTGGTGCTCCGGCCATTAAAATTTTCTGCTCCTTCGTAATGCCCAATTGGTCCCCAATATTTAGGCTCTATGACAATAATAAAGGACGGCGTTGATTTATAGAATTATAATACAGATACATTGGAGGGTCAGCTTTTGATCAATTTATATTATCATTTGTTCATACGTAAGCACTTTATCTTTGGCTAAACTTGCAAGTTAATAACTAGTTTTGAATAAGTTGTTTGTCTTAATTTTTTATTTTGATGTAAATTAACCAAAAATGGCCTAACTAGTTGGTCATTGACTCATTATGCAATTAATGATTTCAAAGTCTAGTGCCAGAACACACTTTTATGCCTATTTGACTCGATTAATTTATTTTATGATTTCTCACATAATCATTTTCATCCACACATTCACACAATAAAATATTCTTAAAAAAAATTGAATATTTTTTAACTATACATTCTCCTATAAATACTATTTAAAATTCATTTTTTTTTTCAAATTAATGTGAATCGAACAGGCCTATGAATGGATAGTGAATTAGGTTGTTGGGAAGCAATGGGAAACAATTCCAGCTGAAAGTCCCTTCCATAGCCGCATAGCTGGACCACCATTGAAAACATTCATCCTGCTAGGCACTGTTTGGGATTTTGCATAAAATACCTCTATTTAAACGTATACGCAATAACTTGTAACCACCCACCATGTTGGGAGTTGAGACTTGAGAGTAAGTGACGTCGTGGATTCCATAAAATACATCTGAATTTAAACATATACGCGATAACTTATAGTTGAGAGTAAGTCACATCGTGAATTAAATCGTAATCCCTAAAATTTTGAGAACAATATAACTTAAACACGAGTAAATATAAGGATTTTACTAGCTTGTCCTAAATGTGATGTAAGAGTGAAATCTAGTTGCAGTTAAGATGTTTTCACAGTGGAGTTTAGAACTGTGATCTCAGACTGTAATGTAGAAACTGGACCTAACTATCCTCTTATGTATCGAGGAGACGAGTGCAAGTATGATTATGCTCCACATAATCCAACAAATGCTACTATTACAAAGTCTCTCTGCAGTCCAATCAATCACTCTGAAAGTAAAACAGGGATAAAAAAGAGAGTTCAGCTGAAATCCGGCAGAGACTAGGGGGAGTGAACCAGAAATGCCACATAAATGGATTAGCGAAAACCTGAATTAGGAGATGGTAATTTCTCATAGGGTTAATCTTATGTCAAAAGGGTTTGCAAATCCTATAATGTAATTGCATAATTATTCAAGCAGGGTTTTCGGGACTAGAAACAACAATCAGCGATCTTAAGAATCTGGCTGAATGTTCAAAATTTGGGAAACCACGAGCTTAGATAGCTCATTAATGGCTGCTTGAACATGATAATCGTCCGAATCTCCATGCCCTGGCCATGATGATTGTGAGCTTAATCGAGAGTATTCACTTGCAGCAACTTTCGTCTTTGTTGTTTTAGAGATGACTTTTTCCAAATCTGACTGCGATAATGGCCTTGGCTCCTAGAAAATACATATAAATTTGACAAGAAAATGGATAGAAGTTAGAATAGTTAATTCCTGAACCAAAGCATTTAGTTCAATACTTAAAAAGAGATGCGTTTTATAATTTCATGCTTTTTTACGTCACATTTTATAAGTCGAGTTACAGAACTTAATACACGTTGATTTGCAGCAGAAGCAAACGATTTATTACAGATATACAGAAGAGAACATACAGAGAAAACTAATAATGCTCCTGAGATTGACACCTCTAAATGAACTACTACAACAAATTCAAGCTGGCAAAGCAGCTCAAAGAATTTATTTCATGAAGCAACAATTGGCAGAATTATGTTGAGCTTGTGACATGATTTAAGTTGACACGATTTAAGTTCTCTCTTTATAAAATTGAATCAGTAATAAGAGATGCAGGTTAAAAGTGGAATTGATTGATTCAGTAAACGGCGGTAGAAGGCAAGGCATTTTAAGAACTTGAACTTCCTCAATTTCCATGGCATGTTGGGTCGTAATATGCTCTAATCGGCTTATTAATTGATAAAATACTGTTAAATACTGAGATTATTACATAACCAATCTCGTTATCATAGGTCTTCATAACCCGAGTTATTGTAGACAGGAACTAAAATTCCAAAAAAAAAACTGATTAAACAAGCAAAGGAGAAAAATACTAACCGAAGACGACTTTCCATTCTTCTCATCATCGAGCAACTCCCTGATAGGAGAGTAGGCACCTTTTTTGCAGAGCTCAAGAAGATCCGAGCCCGTGTATCCATCACAAAGACCAGCTATATGGTCATAATCAATGTCATCTTCAACGCTCTCATCCTTCAAAATCACCTTCAAAATCTCTGCCCTCTCCCTACAATCAGGCATCCCAATTTCAAATGCTTGAGGAAGGCGACGGAGAATGGCTTCATCAAGTTCTGATGGACGATTAGTCGCAGCAAGTACCATCACCCGAGAATTGTCTGCACAAGCAAAACTGTACAATCTAAGCAAAAAGCAACATCTTCAATATCTCAAATCAACAAATTAACACAGAGCTATGACCACAATTATCTATCATTATTACATTGAACAATATGATAACCACATTATAGAGCCACAAAAGGCATACTAAAGAGCAATGAAAACTATCTTTAATAATATTCCCGTGAAGATTAAGGAAACTTACGGTCTGTGGTGAAACCATCCCACAAAGCCATAAATTCAGTCTTCATGTTAGTTAGTGCTTCATGGTCTGAAGTCTTGCGCTGGCCCAAAAAACTGTCCACCTCGTCAATGAAAATAATTGCTGGCTGGAGTTTATGCGCAAGGCTAAACACAGCAGCGACTACAGAAGAGTTTTTAGTCAGCAGTAAACAGTTAGTAAATGAATGGCCACGGAGAATCGGTACCAAGAAAAGATCCATTAGGACACACCTGTCCTTGGAAATCAAAGTTAAGAAAGTGCAGCAAATCATAAAGTCTACGCAAACCAGAATTTGAAAAACTAGCCGCGATGTAAATGAGGGTAAAAGGTCTGAAACACAAACTCCCACCCCGCCCCAAACTCAAAAATCAATATATCCCTTGTTATTTTTGAATAGTGGTTTTTTGGAGAATGTGTGGTTAAAAAGTAAGGAAAAATTTTCGATTTACGTGTAAATTATTTTATTGGAGAATATGTGGTTGAAAATGAGTTTTGAAAAAATGAGATTTTGGCATAATTGCAATGAGTACAAACACACACACCTATTACGTAGTGAGAGAAGGAACAGGGGACGAAAAAACATTCATGTGAAACCAATTAAAATAATCAACAATCAAATAGGCTAGAAAATACTTTAAACCAATCAACATAATCCAGAAGATGCAAAGGGGAGTAAGAACTCAGATAATTTGACCTATACTCACCTAGTTTTTGTGCATCCCCAAACCATTTGCTCATCAGATTTGATATTCTCACATTGATGAACACAGCTCCTGATTCTTTTGCAATTGCTTTGGCGAGCATAGTCTTCCCAGTCCCAGGGGGTCCATACAGCAAGACACCTTTTTGTGGACCAAGAAGCTTTCCATGAGAAAACAGCTCAGGTCTTCGTAGTGGAAGAATAACTAATTCATATAATGCTTGTTTAATGGCTTCCAATCCTCCAATACAATCAAATCTTACATCAATATGGTCAGGATTGATTACATCACAGGCTATAACATCCTATCAACAAGTAAATAGACATTTAGTAAGGAGAGCGTATATAGATAAATATATTTGGATGTAAGCATGTGATAATTCTGAACATTGCACAACGCCATCAAGCAAAACCATTTATGTTACTTCATTTTAATTCCCTTTAAATAGGTAGAATAAACAAAGCTCCTATTTGGTTTTGATAAAAATCATATTTTTAGTAGATTTTGATAAAAGTTGGTGAAATATGTTAATTGAAAACTTGTGGGTATCCTAAAAACTGTGGTTAAAATTAATTGACGTTGACTTTGATTTTAATCCAAATTTCTAGCTGAACCAAATGAGGTCAAATTATAGTATAATGTTTTGCTGGCTTACTAAATGGCTTCATTAAGTTAACAACAAGCTCAACTTATATAGAACAAAAAGAAATGAACTTGAACTCCCACTTTTTCACATTCTAGATCTCCATTTACTTTCCAAGTGGCAGATTCCCATACCCCTCTCAAGTGACAGGAACCTGCATCATTAACTTTGTTTTGTTCATTTTCGTAAATACACCTACAGCTAATACTAAAAACTTAATAAATTAAAGGCAGGCATCATTTATACTTGCGGAACAACCTTAGATCACCCAATGCCGAAGTTGATAGGAGTGATAACTGTAATTAGACATCAACAAATGATCTGACAAGGACAAGACCATGGACTTTTTTAAACAATATTAAGCACTCTAAAACATAGCCACTGACATCAATGAACATAGAATGTCCGTCATTTATATGCTGTTGTTTCAGGAGAATCGTCCTATAGGCTAAAAAAGTCTTGATCAAAATTCTAGGACACTTGAGTGTGTGTGTATTTGAATGTCTTGTGATGTTGTATGCTAGCAGCAGAACTCTATGAGGACTATACTATTATAAATAGTTTTGCAGATGAACTAAGAAAGTGATTCATGTGTCGGCTAGTAGATGAACTACACGAATACTTTCTTAAATTGATTACCATGGAAATTGATTGTAGTTCGAACATATTCCTAGAGTGTATTACCCAAATTTTTTTTTTTTATTATTTTTTTATAACCGTGGATATTCGGGCCAGCTTGCGCGCACCTCGACTAATCCCATGGGGCCCTGAAGTTTACAGCCATTTCTCACCTCAGTGGCCCTGAGGGACTCGAACTGGTGACCATTAGGGAGCAAACAAAATATCATTACATTCAAAGCACTTCATTTTCTCTTCCTCTGCTTAATAACTTAAGCAATTTGATGACCAAGATTATAAAATTCAATTCTTAGCACTAAATCCTTTATTCTGACAATATTTTGAAACAGAATTACCAATACAATGACTGCTGTAATAATAAGATACTTTAATTTTTCGCTTTAGTCTCCTTGAGCAATCACTAACCATCAGAGTGTTAAGAAGGGCACCCTTAAAGCTGTGCAATAATTCATTATAGTTTTTTATTTTTATTTTTTTAAAGGCACCCTTAAAGCTGTGCAATAATTCATTATTGCCGCCCAATGGAACCATACCACTGCAAACACCATCAACCACAAGAATTTTCTTTTTTAGTTTTAACTTATCTATCAAGGCCTTTCCTTTTTCAAAACCTCACCTAAAGAAACCAGGGCCAAATCCAAAATCTGATTCTCATAAAAATCAATTGAAAAAAGAAGTAACAATTAAACTAGCCATATCACAAAGACACAAACTCAAGACTTGGCATTATCCTAGTGCCAGAGAGAAATATTCTTGGATTATCCATGAAATCAATCCAAGCATATAAATAGCCTAACAGGCAGCTAAAAAAATCAGTTTGACCTCCAAAATGAGCCCAGGAAAAATAAAAATAGGAAACTTGTTTCATTTATTAATTAAGTCAACCAGAACCAATCTTTGACAAACCAAATCTGAGCCAAGTTCATGCAGCTTGGTAATTTTATTGTCTTTGATAGTTAATTAGTATAATAATGAAGTTTTCAAGTATAAAAATGATTTCAAGCTTGGCTTGAATGACTCGCAAGCCAGAGCTTTTACCTACCCCGGTCCAAGGTGCTCGAGCCATTTACCCCCTTTTACATCTAGATCAAACTCAAGAAAATTCCAAAGACACTAGGGTATCTTGGGCTTCGCACTAACATATAAAACTTAAACCAAAACGTAATTACATTTTCAGTAATATTTAAATTTTATATGTCACTAAGAATACTATACCTCAAAAATAAATGAATGTTATAATAACTTAAACTGCCAACGCAATGAATTTTTCTTATTAATTATAAAATCACACAACCATTACCATTTACCCCCCAACCCAAAAAAAAAAAGGCAATAACGCAGACAATACTTCGCAGAATTTATACAAAATTAGGTATATAATTGAAAAAATTAAATATAATACACATATAGAGAAATAAATATCTACCTCGTACGGATTGGTCTGGATGAGAGGTCGGCCCAGACGCTTTGCAATTTCCTTCTTGTGTTCAACTGCTTTCTTGGACGCTTCGCGGTTCGGGTCAAGATGTCGGAGCCCAGCGAACAATACCAAGCAGCTTAAAGCAGCGCTTGCGGCGTAGAGAACCAGTTCTTGCAAAAACTTGGTTTCTGATGAACCGCTTCTCATTTTGTAACACTTGTCTAGAAGAATCTGGCGTCGATTTGAGATTAAAATTTACTCCGATTTGGGGTTAATGGGAATTTGAAAAGAAGAGAAAAACTTGGAAGGCACGAGAGGACAGGGGTTTGCGTTGGCGTTGGCGACTTGCAGTGATGATGAGAGGATTTCGAACAGCATAAGGAACATTAATTTATGTACGTAACCCTTTGCCCTTTATGGCTTTATCCAAGAATAATTTATGAGAATTTTGACCTATTGTTTCCATCTTAACATTAAGGTCATCAAATGAATCTTTTCATGCGAACATAGTCCTTATCGTCACCTACCGTCTCGTTTCTTCATTAAATGGGCAAACTTTGTACAATGCTTAGGGAAAAGAAGAGCGTCAAATAAATTAAATGATAAAGTAACTAAAGTTGATTTACTTTTGAGAGAAATGTGCTACCCCGTTAATACTTTTTTGCCCACAAGTTTAGTCGTGGTAACGAGTTCAATAGAGACAGCTTGTCTCGGCCAACTTTGGGCTTCTCGATTGCTATGTCAACAAAAGCTACTTATCAGGGAGCGAATTAGGTTATTAAGTACATTCTCTTTTTTTCTCAATTAATTTATTTTGAAAAAATTCTTGAACTCAATATTTATTTATGAATTGATTTTCAGTTTTACTATGAAACTACTGACTAATGAATTTAATTAAAATGAGCATAATAAGAATTAAAATAATTTTTCCTTCTTTTTCAACCACACATTTTTTATCAATTTAATATTCTAGAATACATTCTTTCAAAATAATGTGACTCAAACACACCCTCAATTATCACAATCTCAAGTGGTGGTAGATATTTTAGTAGATGTAACGAGATTGACACTTCTCATAGTTTAGTTGCTCAGGGTATCAAAAACTGAAGATTTGGAACCCTTTGTAACCGAATATAAAGGTTGTGGACCCTATCTGTAATATTCCCAATAATTGATGACCTGCAAAACTTTGGGAAACAATTCACGATTTATCCCTCAATTATCATTGCAATAGCAAGATAGTCATCAACATTCACAAGCAAGCGAAATTGATCCATACTCTTTCTCCATACTTGCACAATCGGTCTCCATTTGAAAATTGTCCAAATCTTTGTTGGTCACTTCAGACATGACCCTCACGTTAACGTGTCTCCTTAATTCCATAGAGTCGGACACGTGAACGTGACATACGATTAAATAAAAATTTTAGTCAGGTTTCTTAATAATCCAAATATTTGACGAAATTGGAGGAGTTGAAGTTTTCAATTGGAATTTTGGCCTTTCATTTCTTGGGTGTCTTGGATTTTTCTGAGAATTCAAGAATAGAGACGGCATTTCAATTTATCTGATTTTTCATTGGTATAAAAGAAAAGAACCGGCAAAGTGGGATCCTTCTTTCATATGTATAGTCCTTGTTCTTGAAGTATATAATTTTGGAATGCTGGATATATAGGATCATTCTGCTTAATATTATGCAAATTCCCCTATTCCTTTGAGTTTTTTTTTTTTTAATCCCCATTTACGTTCACTATTTAGTTCTTAAACAAATTAATATTTTCTTTAAGCCCTGTTTGATTCGACCAAAAGATAGATTATAATTTAAGTCAAAATCAATAATCATACATTATATGGAACCTATAACTTTTCAATCGCGTGTTCAATCAACTTTGTAAAACTCTACTAAAAGATATGTTAGTTTGACATAATGGGGATATGTGGTGGAAATTGAGAGGGAGGATATGGAGGAATTGAGATATCTGCCAGAGGGTTTGAAGAGAATTCCTCTATGGACAAAACAATTAACAAAAGTAGGACTGTAGCAAGTCTAGAATCAGTTATAGAGGATGTTTGGTGTAGATTAAATCAAATTTTAAGCAGATTATGATATAATTTTTTGAAATGTGTGATTGAAAAAACGTGAGACTCATGAAAGATGTGGTTGATATTGATTGTTTGACTTTGATTTAAATTAAAATCAAATTTTAATCCCGCTCAAACGGGCCATATAGTATCATAATAATGAAGCTTAGTCTTATAACTGGGCTCAATCCGAACCTGAATGTCTCAGCTGCTCTTCTTGCCTTCGTGTTTATTCAAACACGGACGAAGCTACCGCATAAGGCAAACTTTGTAACTCAATCGTGCATGGTGTATATTCTATTTGACAGAATGCTACGTGGCATTCTGTCATTTGACAGTTTAAAAAAATTGTCTTTGCATCCAACACATTTTTTTTTTGTCAATAAAGTGGTAGAGATTAATGTACAAGTAGCAAAATCCCTATTCTAGAACCAATTAATCCCAAAAGATGGGGCTCAAACAAGAGCTCGGTTTTGTGTTATTTCATGTTGTTACACCTATAAATTATGCGGCATGCACATGACAAATGATGTCTCATATATGCTGACGTGACATCGACTACTTTATTGACTGAGCATATTTTAATTAAACAATCGTGTATTGGGCTCGACTCATTAATCACTTGGCTCGTTTATATTTTTCTATATATAGGTGAGTTCCCTTCATTAAAATGTATGGTTTTTAACCCTATCTAAATTCCCTCTCCCATCTATTGCACTCATTTTACTTTTATTCGGCAATTGACTTGATCGTCGAAATGCAAGCGATCGTCAGACATTTTTCTCGATTGGACGACATTTGCCTCCTAACGGGGTGGTCCAGTGTACATGTCATGCTTACGTGGAGAGGAGGTGGTCGGGATTCTGTTGACGCAATTTTTCGTAAGGATCCAATTTTTTTTAAAGTCATACCATATGTAAAAATACCATAATAAATTATGTAAATTATGTTAAGAAATTTGTCGCTCAAAAATAATAAACGTTAATGAAAAATTTGAAAAAATTTAAAGAAAAAACAAGTTATGCTTCTCTTTTTAAGAAGCTTATTCAGTTAGTTTCAATATCCAAACGATATTCGTTTGGAACATCTGATATGTTTATGATAAAGTTCTCGAAATAAGTTTCAAGATAACATAGACGATTTATGAATTCGATTAGTGTTGTCAGCAAATTTTTAAAATTGACATGTTATCGAAATTCTCGAAATAATAGTTTGGAACGTCATATTTTGACGCGTCTATTTTTGTTATAGTTGGTCGTTTCGCTCGTCGTTGACAGTGCGATAAATTAAACCGTAAGCACTTATAAATGGTATTAAGAATGCAATATTTCGATTTCATTTAACATTTCATAATGGCCCTGGAAATTAAAATGAAAACGAGAAAAAACGTTCATATAAAAAGTGTGGGTGATAAAGGTGGGGCATGTGTGAGAGTGGGTATAAAGTTAAAATGGTAGGACATGTATAGGGGGAAACAAAAAGGGAAAATGAAGGCATTCTACCAGTAGGGGGCGTTGTGGTACAATTATGTACCCATAACAAAGTTTAACAAAAAGTTAAAAGAAAAGACACGATTGACACACCACCATATCTATCGTGGGTAGATCGTTCTACTCTCACTTAATGTTAAGCTCTTTTTGGTGGTTATTGAAACGTGAATTTGCATTTTAAAATAGTAGGTTAATAATTTAAAAATCACTATTATTTGTTCAAATGTCGAAGCATTTACAATGGGTACACGAGTTGAAAATCACTCGGACTTTAATACCCCAATTTGTCATCCACTATTTACCAAAATACTATCTCTATTTTTAACCACGAGCCTTCCCATTTCCTTTTCCATTTGGAAGGTAGTTTGGGAAGAACACCATCACACATTCACAAGTCAAAGTTCCTTTTTTTTTTTTGAAAATTTACACAACTCGACATTGATTGATAGAGGGTTACACTGTTGCATCTTCTTTTTTTTTTTTTCCTTTTGAAGAAATGTAATAAACAACAAATTCTATTAGAATGACAGTCAAAACTGATTAAAATGAAGCTTCTAGAAATCTATAAACGACCATCAAATCCACTTTATATGAGCTATAGTATTCCGGTGGGCGGGGCCTTTCTATGGTCCTAAGTCAAGCCGGGAAAGCCGTTCTATGGGTACCTGCTTACCTTGAGTTGACTCTGGGATAAACATTTTCTAGGCTTTGTAAAATTCAATTAAAATTTAAAGTGAAAGTCTACGTTTAATCTCTACCAAATGGACTTAGCCTCCGTTTGGTAGGCATTAAAAAGAAAAAAAAAAGAGACGTTTGGATCATATTCCAACCAATTTTTTTGACTTTTTATCTTTATGATGGGTTCCAAGTTGGCCCACTAACGATCACATTTTTTTTTACAAACTTTCATTTTAATGTCTACCAAACGGAGACTTTATTTTATTTAAGAAACTATGCTTATCTTTGACTAATGAAGATTAATCTACCATTATGTATAATTTTTTTGGTTAAATATTAATTTTTTATTAATAAATGTTTAATTTTTTGGTTAATTAAATAACTAATGATGTAATATTTATATAATTGATAAATAATTACACATTATGATATATTAAAAAAAGAGCATTAATAGAATCTATAGCATGGTCCTATAATCTTACCAAATAAATTATTAGCATTTTTAAATTGATAATCTTCACATCCATTTTATTTTTTTAGTTAAATTTTTCGTTGAAACCAGAATTCCCGTTTCATGTATTCATTTCATTATTTACGTGCATATATAATAATTAACATTTATTTTCAAAAGCTTGCATTTCTCTCATTTTGATAGCAAATGGATATTTTCACAACATTTATAAAACATTTCAAAATAGCGTGCAACGCACGTTCAACTCTGACTAGTTATACTAAAATTCACAAAGGTTTAGTCAAGATTTAGTTGTTTCAACCGCAAACTCTCGCAATAAAATATTTTGCACGTAAATTTAAAAAATTTCCAACCTTTTAGTCACACGTTCCGAGAGAACATTTCAAAACTCACTTTCCTGAAAAATAAAAAATAAAAAAAATAAATACTTACAGTGTGTGTGGTAGAGATTAAAATCAGATTAAAATTGAAAATATAGCCGTTATTGTTGACTTTGATTAGATGAGTGGGACCCAATAACGGTCATATTTTCAATTTTAATTGGATTTTAAGCCGTACCAAATAGGGTATTAGCCTTTGTTTGATAAACATACAAAGGTCCCTGACACGGCACGGTCAACACTGTAATTTCATCAAATTTGGAGCCCATTTCCTAAACCATTGGTATATAAATGTCTCGTGTGCATTAGTGAAGACGCACTCTGAAGGCAGTCGGCATAATATAAGAAATCTAAAAGAGAGAGAAGATAAATATTAAATCTCCTGTAAGCCTTTTGATTGAATACGTTTTTCCTTTTTTTTTTTTTTTTTTTAATTTCGATTCGATTTCTATGTGTAGTCATCCTATATAATAGTGTATTTCTGATTTGAGTATTGTTTATTTATATTATATGGTTGGTCAGTTGGCGAATTCCTAATTTTTTTGGTTTTTGTAATAGTAGGAAAAAATGGCTTCAGATCCGAAGATTTACGTATACGAGGAGGTTGCGAAGCACAACAAGACTAAGGATTGCTGGCTTGTTATCAATGGAAAGGTCAGATCTCTTTTAATTTGAATTTGTATTTGTTGTATTAATTCTTAATTCATTTTTTTTCAATTTTGATTTGATCTTTAAAAAAAAAAATCGATGTGTAAATGAAATTATTTCAGTAATTATTCAGTGACGCTGAGTTAGGTTTGTTGGAATCTCAGTGTTGAATATAATAAATATCGTGATAATTCTAATATTTTGAATTATGAGAAGCGTATGGACTGACGTTTGGTCAATTTTGATGATATCACTGTAATTAAGTTCATTGGCACTTATTTTGTCATCGTCAATACATAAAACTTATGTTTGTGATTTATGGGGTTTCCTTTTATGATTTGATTTTGTTTGGAGAAATCCGAGACAATAGAAAATACGAAAAGAGAGAGAATATATTGTAGGAGGATTGTGCTTACGATATTCTCACTCAAAAGACTGTAAGAAAATAAATAAATATTATATTTATAAAATTATCAGGCTGGGTCTGAATATAAGCAAAAAAGAACTTTGAAACTTGTAATGAGTTTTTTGTTGCTCTAAGCCTCAAACAACAAATTTTAGGTCTTGTTCTCAATTGATTCGGGTTCGGCTACATAATTGTGTTTTCCACTACTTTTTTTTAGTTCCTTGCTAGATCCAATGGAAGATCTAATTCTTGTTGCTGAACCAAAATTAGTAGTAGTGATGATGAAACTTCATCTCACAATTTAATTAGCTGTAGTAGTATTTGTTAATTTATATTACATTCACACACCGTTTGAATTAACAAAATTTAATTACAATACTCATCTAGGAAATGCAGTCCTGTGCTCCAAGGAATTATTGATTAGTCAATTTAAGTAGTGATGGTCATCAAAGCAACAGTCTCTATAACTAGAGAATAGGAGATTGCACTTGTTTACAAGCTATCCTCTGAAATTTTTGACCTCCCAAGGATTTTGGTTATGGTTGAGTTTGGATGATGGGATAGTTTGCCGAACCCGATATCAAATGAAAAGGCTGTATTTTTTTTTTCTGTTTATTCTTGTGGATATGGGTAATTCTGACTGAAAAGGGAAAAAAACAAAATGCAAATGTGACTGAGTTTCAGTTTGCAAATTGGTTCATCAGGTTTATGATGTAACCCCTTTCATGGATGATCATCCTGGAGGTGATGAAGTCTTGCTATCAGCCACTGGTAATGCTCGGATAATCTTCTTCTATGTTTCGTCTTGCAAATTTATTGATAGTTGAGACTTGAATTTCATGTTTCGTTTGTGAATTTTGTTGGACATTTTCAGGAAAAGATGCAACAAATGACTTTGAAGATGTGGGTCATAGTGATTCTGCTAGAGAGATGATGGACAAGTATTACATCGGTGAGATAGACGTGTCAACAGTTCCTACAAAACGCACTTACACTCCACCACAACAAGCCCAGTACAATCCAGACAAGACTCCGGAGTTTCTGATCAAGATTTTGCAGTTTCTCGTACCTCTCTTGATCTTGGGATTGGCCTTTGTGGTCCGACACTACACCAAGGAGAAGTAATTCTGTCATATGACAGTTTACTTTATTACCTTTGTTAATTTTATTTAGGTCATTGAATCAACCTTTCCTGATTTTGTTTTCATTAGAACTTGAGCATGCTGACATCTGAATGAACTGGTGTGGTGCATTTTTGTTAATTACTACGGCTCTAATTCATTGTGAGCCTAATGCAACGTGCATGTCATTGTGCTTTTTTCATGACTATTTTGTAGCTGGAATGCATTTTGTGCTTTGTTCTCAAATTTGCACGATTATTGTTCTAATGATTATTTTTGTGGAATATTTTGGGAGGTCATGTTAGAACTTCTTCTGAAGAACGGACCCAGATTGACGACCCTCATTCATTATACAAATTATAAATAGCCAATGACAACAAAACAATAATAAATGTTTTAATAGACTCGACTAGAGAGCATTTAACAGCCGTTCGTATTTTTTAATAATGTTTAGTATTGCGTACCATACATGTTATACCATCAAAGTTTATAGTTTAGAAGTAGCATCCTCGTCCAACAACCAGTTTTAACTCTGCGTTTGGCGAAACTTCAGTGAAGGTTGGGTAGAATTCTACCTTGGAAAGCAGAGCACATTCGTTGTTAGAATTTACTTGGAATTTTACTAAACCCGAGAAAAACATGAAACTTCATTACATACTGATAATGCAGTCAAAGCAGTACAGATTCTTTGTTTTCTAAAGCAAAACATTAGTAATAAGAAAGGGAAAAAAACCTAAACACATGTAAATTACAGAATCACTTCACATAACTATTAGTATATGTAGTCCTACAGTTTGGAAGCTGCTCCCTTGTCTAAAAACCATGCCACCTCTCCATCTGGCGAGACCATTTGCACGGGCAACGTATCGGAACTCGGGCCATGACCCAGTGCAGCGTGAACGGCATTGGCTTTACTGGCTCCGGCTACCACAAGTGCAATATATGCAGATGCGTTGATCACTGGTAATGTGAAGGATATTCTCTCGAGAGGGGGTTTTGGTGAATCCTTTACACAGGTAACCCATTTCGTGTTTTCGTGGACTAGAGGATGGCTTGGGAATAGAGAAGCTACGTGCCCGTCTGGACCCATGCCCAATAGCATAAGATCGAATTTAGGAAATCCGGTGTTCTCAGATTGATCAATGATCTTGCTTTTCACCAAATGTTTGAGGCAGGTTTCGTAATCGTCTGCTGCGGCCTCTGCTGCCAATGCATCATTTATGGCATACACATTACCTGAAGGGATCGGTATCTGCAATGGAAAAGAAAAAGGAAATCACTTTATTTACACAATCCAGTATAATTCTGAACAAGTAGATCAGGGGAAAATCCTGTTTAGGTTTACCCTATGTCCTGTTATAAACATCTCTCTAACAAGGAAGAATTTTAAAATAAAAAATCATGACATTATTTTGAATCTTATAATATCAAAGAGATCGCGTTCTTCCGCTTTCATGGGCATGTCATTCATAACCTTACTTCATTAAAGAAGGGCAACAAAAATGAAGCAAGCAATATCAGTGACTAAAAACCTAGAAAATGAGACCTGACATTGAGAATATAACTAAATATTATTTGCGATACAAGTAAAGCAACAACCTTTTTATTATTTGGAAAATTTAGTTTATTCCATCATTTTTAACTATTTCTTTCACAATTTTCATCCATCTCAGGCCAACACAAGAAGTCATCCATACCCCTCAAGTACCCACTCCCCAACCACTACCACCAGACATGGAGACGAATAATGGCTTGTAGCATGTCTGGTAGGAAGTACTGATTTTAAAAATGCCCAAAAGAAGCTGTTTTCTGACTTTAAAGCCAGGCTAAACATGTTGTTTAGTGTTTTCCAGCCCTCCTCACCGAGCACAACATTATAGTTCAGCGTTAAAAGTAGTATGTGTTGTTCCATTCAATTTCAAGAGTTTAACTTAGTTCGAGCTTATTGCCAAGTGTGCGTTTGGACGAACCTTGAATTAGAAAAAACCAGGTGATATCAATTATCTCCTTTGATACAAGGGGGCGCTACTTTCTAATTATCATTTAAATCACAAAAATCCATACTTCAAATAAGAGGTCAGCAGATATCCGTTTACTGATTCTTTTTTCACCATATCAGTAGGTGAACACAACCAAGTCTATGCTTCTATATATGGAACTCTAGCACTGCAATTAACATGTTTTTGGCCGCGCTTAAAGTAGCTAATAACC
The DNA here is from genome assembly GCA_019097785.1 of Fraxinus excelsior. Lineage (NCBI taxonomy): Eukaryota > Viridiplantae > Streptophyta > Magnoliopsida > Lamiales > Oleaceae > Fraxinus > Fraxinus excelsior. The sequence continues at coordinate 28,274,162 of CM032632.1, read as the reverse complement.
TACATTTCTTTTCAGAATTATTCAGATTATTTTTGTCAAAATCCAATCAAGATCCTAGTTCCTTTCAAATCAAAACAATACAAACCATATGAAAGACTCTTCAATAAGATCATAACAAATTGGATTTTACACAACAAAACAAATCCCAAGATTGACAAGATTTGTTGAATCACCTCGCCTTAAAAGCTAAAAAGGGTACAGGACGAGCGCCATAATGCAAGTCTCCCTGTCGATTGTATATGAAAATTAGAATTGAAAGTACCTTGGATAGGAAATCATTGTAAGCAAGAAAGTAATTGCTATCAGGATGATCCTTAGGAACTACTCTCTCATCCACCCAGAATACATGCCATTTCGACCAATCCACTGAATCAATAAACGGTGGCTCCACCAATTTCCTTCAATTTTCAATACAGGTGAAAAAATTACACTAAACAATCTCTTCTTAAAATGAAAATTAGATAAGCTTAATTACCTGAGAGATTTAATAAGAGAACCACCGGACAAAACCACAGTAAAAGATTCTTTCTCTTTGGAGAATTTATTCGCTAGATCGGCGGCGTATTTCGCAAGTGACACAGCCAGTTCCTCCTCCGCATCAAACACTTGTACTTTCCCTTTGCTTTTCGGAGTTATAGTCTCAGCCATTGACGCTCTTGTTCTGCACTCAAATTTCCTGAAATTCGTATTCAATCTCAGCGATCCAAAACCCGATTTACCACTGAAAAACCTTGCACTCAACGGAATTCCCGGCAACGATCGTCGGAAAGGTAAACTGGAAAGCGTGCGTAAGTAAGCGGAGAATACGCGAGAAGAAGAGGCCATGCGAAGTGTGTGTGTGTAAGAGGCGTATGCATATGCAAATGAGGAAAGTGAAATTGGGGGCCACCGGCGGAAATGGTGTGGCCATATTTTTTGACGGGGCGGACGATGATTGGCGGAGGTTTTGGGGAGTGACACGTGGAAATTGTCTGAATGGAACAACGTAGGGCTTGTTTGCTTGAACATCGTTGTCAGGTATTCCGTTTGGGTGGATTCTGCCCCCACAAATATTTGTCGGTGTTCTATGAAAAATTCCGCAATTAAAGGTGAACACGTATTCACCATAACAATTTATTTGATAAGATTAGGTTTATAAAGGTGGACAGGTCGTTCAATCAGGTTTTAGATGTTCATTCTGAGCTGTTAGATTAAGAAGTTAAAAAAATATAAGGGTCCGTTTGATTGCGAAGGTGGAAAATGGGTGGAAAGAAAATGAATTTCAGGGAATTGAATTACCTAGAAATTGTTTTACTGGGAATTGTAATTATTTGTGTTTGATTGGTATAATTTTCCACCTGAAAAAGGTTGAAAGTTTGATATCCGTTTGACTTCGTTTTTTATGGAAATTGTCCATTAAAGTGATAATATTTTTTACCATTGAGTTTAAAATTTGTTCCAATTGCCAAAAAGTAAAAAAAAAAAAAATCTGAAAAAAAAATTTAACATACCGACTATCATTCGTTTGACTTTGTTTTGTATGAAAATTGTCAATAAAAATGATAATTTTTTTTACCATTGTGTTTAAAAAATTTTCCAATTGCCAAAATTTTTTTTTAATTAAATTAATAAAATAAAAAAAAATGAACAGAACCTAGAAAAGAAAAACCACCAAAACTTGAAGAAAACCTTTTCATTTAAAAGCTGGAAATTGAGGCGCGTGAGCCTCCTTCAAGAAAAAGAATTCCTGGCAAAATATTGCTCATCAAACAGCCATTTTGTTGGAAAAGTGAATATATTTTCCCAATCCCCTAGAAAACAAGGCATATCAAACACACCCTAAGGGTTCGTTTGATTATAAGGGTGGAAAATGAGTGGAAAGAAAATGTTTTCTAGGGAAAAGATTTTCCTATAAATTGTTTTACTGGAAATTATAATTAATTGTGTTTGGTTGTTATAATTTTTCATGGAAAATGTTGAAAGTTTGGAGTCCGTTTGACTTCGTTTTTTATGGAAATTTTCCATTAAAGTGATAATATTTTCTACTATTGGGTCTAGAATTTGTTCCAACTGCCAAAAATAAAAATAAAAAATCATACCGAATACCATTTGTTTGACTTTGTTTTACATGAAAATTGTCAATAAAAGTGAAAATATTTTTTTATCATTGTGTATAAAAAAATTTCCAATTGCCAAAAAAAAAATGGAAAATATTTACCCATCAAAATATCAAGAATTTATTTTCCTCAAAAATGTGAAAAATCTGAAAAGTTGGAATATATTTTCCCAGTAAAATTTTGTTTATCAAATACTACAAAAGTTGAAACGTTTTTGTAAAGAGTAAATGATTTGAGCGAACCAGATCATGGCACTCAATTTACTAGTACTCGGGCCATATCCTCAAGGAGACGTAGGCCATTTTGGTCGAACTCAGATTAAACAAATATTGGGTTCCTCTCTTGTGAGTCATTTTTCGCTAATTCCAGATTTTTTTTTAACTTTTTGGTAATTGAAACAAATTTTATAATTAATTGTGGAAAAATTATCACTTTAACGGACAATTTTCACGTAAAACAAAGTCAAACGAACACAAAATTTAAAAAAAATTCGGGTGGAAAATTATAACAATCAAACATACTTAATTAACAATTCACTACAAAATATTTTCTAGGCAATTATTTGTCATGTAATTCATTTTCTTTCCACCCATGCAATCAAACGGACCCTTATGGATGAAAAATGGAATGAAAAGAATATAAAATAATTTTAATGACTTCACATAATAAATAACTATCTCAGTTGTATATAAATTTCTATAGAATCTTTGAAAAAAACTTTCCTTCTTAAGAAGTAAAAGACTTACTATTTTTGGGATCTTATCGTACACCGTTACTTAAAACTTTGGTAGATCGACTCTATTACTCGGGACCCTGCAGATCCAACGCCACATATCGTTACTTAATGGTGCCATGTATAATTTAATATTTTGCGTCTCACACCAATGAGATTCAAGTCAAAACCCACATGGCCGAAGTCAAAATTTGATCGAAGCCCATGAATGCCCATAAAAGGGGCCCAAAGCAAATCAACGAGAAGAAGTCTAATAGTTCAAGTGCCTTTTTACAGACGAATTCCTAAGCCAAATGATATTATTCGGAATAGTCCAATGCGGACAAAGTCCTACTCTTCTAAGCATTTCTCGCCAAAGCATCACCAGCTACAAGGAGCTTCGAATCAAAGGCAATCCCCAAGGGAGATCCCAATGAAGATCTGTTGAAACAACCAAAAAACCCTACAAGATATTTTGGAGTCTTAAATACTGAAAGAACAGATAACCTACTAGGCTAACAGTCCCTTAATGGGTTTGGCTACAGAGTAAAATAAGTAAATACTGAAAATAATGAATTAAGAAATGGGTTAATTTCACAAACGGTCACTGAACTTACATCAAAATCACAAAACGGTCATTGAAGTTCAAAACTTGCAGAAACAGTCACTGAACTTACCTAAACTTTCACTGACGGTTACTGAAGGACCAAAACACATGAATTGAATCCTCGAGGACCTCAAGTGTAAATTTCATCCAATTTCAATTTCTCAAAATTTGCCCCTGATTCCAAATAATAACCACTTTCCGGCACCGCCACTTTGGAGCCACAAACCACGACTTTCCAGCAGCAAAAAACTATCGGATCCAACCACCATGAGCCTCGCCTCATTCCCCTCTACAATCTCCAACCAACCACTAGCCACAAATCAAAGGAAGCAGCAGAAAATCCAGCCCAAAACAACAAATTTCGCACACCCCTTTTCTATCGAAAAATCCACCTCCGGTGACGCCCACAGTCGCGCACCACCAATAGTCGATAGCGGTCAATATCATGTCCTAACATCAACCAATAATGCACCAATTCGTCTTGATTTGAATCAACTAAAATCAGGCAGTTCTCGAATTGTGCTTGCGATTTGTTGTGGCAGCAGTGGAGGTTGGGGTAGGTTTGGATGGTTTTTTGTGTGGTGGTGGTGATGGTGTTTGTGTGGAGGTGGCTGCGGCAATAGCGGAATCTGTCGGAATTGGAGGTAAAATCGTGCATAGGGATGATTTTTTGAACTAGAATTTCATTTGATTTTTTATCAGTTGGGGCTGCTTGTTGGTATAGGATTGTGGAGGGAGGTTAGGAGGTGGCGGTGGTGTAAAAATCCGATGGTTTAGTCGGCGGTATGGTGGTCGGATTTGGAAATTACCTGCGCCGGCTCCATATGGTGTAGGTGGGAGGAAAAAGTGGTAATTTTTCAAATTTGGGGCAAAATTTGAGCAAATGAAATTAGATGAAATTTACACTTGAAGTCTTCAAGGATTCAATTCATGTGTTTTGGTCCTTCAGTGACCGTTAGTGAAAGTTTAGGTAAGTTCAGTGACCGTTTCTGCAAATTTTGAACTTCAGTGACTGTTTTGTGATTTTGATGTAAGTTCAGTGACCGTTTGTAAAATTAACCCATTAAGAAATATTAAGTGCCGTTTTGACTTAGTAAACGAATTCAAACGCCCAAAATCCATCATACATCACGGTGAAGCGGTGAGTTCAATGGGAATCGTCGCGAGCTTTCCAGAATGGGGTCGTGGGCCCAAAACGGACACCATGTGCAAAAATTATGTTTTTTTTTCGAATGTCGACAATCCAAACGTTTCAAATATGCAAGTATTTGTTCCTCCACACTAGCCTTGTCAAAAGAGTAGTAGGTCGGCTCTTCTCGGAGTCTTTATGTGTACAATGTCAGTGGGTGATAGGGACATATGTGAAAGTACAATTAGACGGGTCGGATGATGCCACATGTATCTCATCCGACGATTCAAATTGTATTTATAACATTATAAATAGCTTCTCATCATATCATTTAAGGGCCTAATGCCCTTGCAATAAAAGAGATTAAGCCTAAAAATTCTCTTGACTTTGTATTCAAGTTATTGGTTGTGTTCTTAGAATAGTTTAGCTTGAATCTTCATATTTATCCACAAATGTTATATTTCATGTTCTAAAAATAATGATCCTCGTGTATATCAACTGAAAGTCTCGAACATTCTTTGGTTTGCACCCATTTAGCCAATCATCGGTTCGATCCTGACTTACGTGAACGAGAGTGGGACCCGACATCTATTGGTCTTGTTTTCAAGGGTCAACATAATACATATTTTACCCTCAATAATAGTTATAAATTTGAATAACTATTGTCATAAGAAAATAACCTTATTGTCCATTGACTTAATTACTAAAAAATTTAGTGAGCATAGTCATAATTTATGCTTAAGTTGTTGCATAAAAAAAATTTAGTGAACATAGTCATAATTTATGCTTAAGTTGTTGCATAAAAGAGCGCAAAAAATCTTGTCAAATAAAAGATTTTTCTACATTTACTTGAGAACTCTCTCTATTTGGAATGACAATAGTTTCGGGATGGAGAAATTATCGTACGAACTTGTACTTGCACAAACTGTATAACGATGTATCATTAATGTAAGGATAATTCTATTTGTACCAAATGGGGTATCGAAAATGTGCCACCCTCTCACATGCAAGCTCCGCGTGAATAATTGTTGGAAAATATATTATTTAGCAAATGAATTTTCACTTGTGTATGTGAAATTAATCCCACATTGATTGAAAGTTGGGATTTTGAAGAGGAGCCTTAAAAGGGATTAACAATCCCACATTGGTTAGAAATGAAAAAGTGGGAATATATGGGGACTATAAATAGTACCATCCCACATAGAAAAAAGAAAAAAGAAAGTGGCAAGTGGGAAAACTTAAATAGTTATCCCACATAGGATATGAACAAGTTTTTGGACCAATTTATATATGGTTAACAATTTGTAAGGTGTAACCATTTGTTGCATAGAGACTCCTCCGTGGCCTACGCGCCCGCAGGGGGGGTGCAAATCTTGGACCGACTTGGCCTTCGAGCCTTGAACTTGTGTGCGGGCGCGACCTGCGTACAGAATGTCAGACCGAATGAGTCAAAAATTGGCCACCAAGTGCAAGCCACGTTTTGAAAATTTTCTTTTACGTTTTTCCATTTAAAACATAACTTGAAAATTGTTTTCATTTATTTTGTAACTCCAAAACGTGAGAATTCAAATGACAGAGTTATGACTGCATTAAGAGGCAAAGGCTCCTCCTTGCCTATATATACTGAACATTCTCTTCAGTTTAGACACACCACAACAGCACGAAATCTTTCTGCTTCCTGTTCAAATTCTTGTCGTCTTACAGTCACTTGGTGATTCCGTTCCGGCACACTCGTTCAGTTCGACTGTACAAGCTGCAGTTCACGCCGCTGTATCCTGGGAAGCAAGCGCTCGCATTACTTCGGTGAGGGGGCGAATATTACTTTAAGGACACTGTGTTGGACACAGGCCCCGGCTTCAAAGACGCCAATTTTATCTTCTGTCGACTGCAATATTTTCTTTTTTGTCCACTATAATTTGTTTGTTACTTCTTCTAATTCAGTTCACTGTTCAAAGTTTACCTACAATCTTAAAGCAATATTCTCGTACTAATTTTTTGATTGTGTTTCAGAAAATGGAAAATACACCTACCAATAACGTTGTGGGATTTACAAACGAAATGGTGCCTCCTGTGGCTCAGGCTGTGGCTATGCCAGGTTCTGATGTGGCTCAAGTGGTGGCTCCAGTAACACAGACTGTGGCTAATATGCCAAGTTTAGCTGCTGGTCCTAGTGGGACTAAGACTGTGGCTCCCATGCCAAGTCTGGCTACTGGTCCAACTGTGACAGTCCCGGTTAATCACGGGGAAAAGCCGGAGAAGTTCAATGGTTCGAATTTCAAGAGGTGGCAACAAAAAATGCTGTTTTACCTCACGACCTTGAATCTTGCGAGATTCTTGACTGAAAATGCTCCAGTGCTCCAAGAGGGTCAATGAGGGGGAGAATGGTCAAGCGAATCATTGCAGCGGGGGGGGATGGCTTGGAGAGGGCATTTCTGAGTTTCCGTGTGGCCGAATGTCATGGTGATGAAAGCAGTGGTTGAGGCTGATTCATTGTACAATGTGTATTACACGATAAAAACGGCCAAGGAATTATGGAGTCTTTGGACAAAAAGTACAAAACCGAAGATGCCGGAGCCAAGAAGTTTCTTGTTGGCCGCTTTTTGGAATACAAAATGGTGGACTCCAAATCTATAATCAGTCAAGTACAAGAATTACAAGTGATCTTGCATGAAATTCATTCCGAGGGAATGGTTGTGAGTGAATCCTTCCAAGTGGCTTGCATAATTGAAAAGCTACCTCCTGCATGGAAGGATTTCAAAAACTACTTAAAACACAAGAGAAAGGAAATGAACGTTGAGGAACTAATTGTTAGACTTCGAATTGAAGAAGACAACAAAAGTTCTGAAAGAGGGTTCAATCCGATTGTGGCTAAAGCTAATGTTGTGGAGCATGGCCAAAGCTCCAAGACCAATAAGAACAAGTTTGGGCCATCTGGTGGCAAAGGGCCCAAGTTGGGGCCAAAAGGTGGAATTTCCAAGAAGTTTCAAGGGAAATGCTTCAATTGTGACAAGATTGGTTACAAGTCTACGGAGTGTCGTTTGCCGAAGAAGAAAAAAGAAGCAAATATGGTTGAAAATGTATCTGACATCAACCTTGCAGCTGTCATTTCTGAAGTGAACCTGGTGGGTTCAAATCCGAGAGAATTGTGGATAGACACCGGCGCCACCCGACACGTTTGTTCCGATAAGGAGATGTTTAATGGGTTTGAAGCAGCGGATGGGGAAAAGTTGTATATGGGAAATTCAGTGACCTCCGAAATCAAGGGCCATGGAAAGGTGGTTCTAAAGATGACTTCTGGGAAAGAGCTGACTCTAAACAACGTGCTTTATGTGCCGGAGATTCGCAAGAATTTGTTTTCTGGCTCGCTGTTGAACAAGCATGGCTTCCGTATGGTGTTTGAGTCAGACAAAGTTATTTTGTCTAAGTCTGAAATTTTTGTAGGAAAGGGTTATGTAAGTGATGGGCTTTTTAAGCTCAATATAATAACTATTAAGCCAAAAATTAATAAAATGAATAATTCTTCCATTTACTTGCTTGAGTCTTCCAATTTGTGGCATGGTCGACTAGGACATGTTAATTACAACACTTTGCGTAGACTAATTAACTTAAATTGCATACCTACATTCCAAATTGATAATAAACATAAGTGTGAAACTTGTGTTGAAGCAAAATTGACAATGTCATCATTTCAATCCGTTGAAAGAAAAACTGAACCTCTTGATTTAATTCACACCGATGTATGTGATTTAAAATCGGTACAAACAAGGGGAGACAACAAATATTTTATTACTTTTATTGACGACATCACAAAATATTGTTTTATGTATTTGCTTAAAAGTAAAGACGAAACTATAGAGAAATTTGTTCTCTATAAAAATGAAATTGAAAATCAACTCAACAAAAAGATCAAAGTGTTGAGAAGTGATAGAGGTGGTGAATATGAATCACCATTTGCTGAATTCTGTGCACAACATGGAATTAAACATGAAACAACAGCACCTTATTCACCACAACAAAATGATGTTGCTGAACGGAAAAATAGAACATTGAAAGAAATGATGAATGCAATGTTATTAAGTTCCGGGTTACCTCAGAACATGTGGGGAGAAGCTGTGTTATCAGCCAATTACCTTTTAAATAAGGTACCCCGAAAGAAAGAAGGAAAGAACCCTTACGAGTTATTGAAAGGAAGGAAGCATTCCTACAAATACTTACGAGTGTGGGGGTGTCTTGCCAAAGTAGCTATACCTACACCAAAGAAGGTGAAAATAGGACCAAAAACTGTTGATTGCATATTTATCGGATATGCACATAACAGTAGTGCTTATCGGTTTCTTGTGTTTGATTCTAAAATTTCCGATATACACAAAAACACGATAATGGAATCAAGAAATGTTTCATTCTTTGAACATGTATTTTCATGTAAGTCCAAAGGAGAAGCAAACTCTTCTAAACGGACATATGAGACTATGCTTGAGAATAATCAAGACAAAGAAGTATAAGAGGAAGTTGAGGTTGAACCAAGACGTAGCAAACGAGAAAGGATAGGAAAATCTTATGGTCCCGATTTTCTGACTTACATGCTAGAAACTGAACCTCAAAGCTTCAAAGAAGCTGTAAACTCTTCAGAAAGTCCTCAATGGAAAGAAGCCATTAAAAGTGAAATAGATTCCATTCTGCAAAATCATACTTGGGAGTTGGTTGATCTTCCCCCGGGAAGTAAACCATTAGGCTACAAATGGATTTTCAAAAGGAAAATGAAAGCAGATGGAACTATTGATAAGTACAAGGCCAGACTTGTAATTAAAGGTTATAGACAACGAGAAGGCATTGACTACTTTGACACTTATTCTCCGGTAACGAGAATAACTTCCATTCGAATGATATTAGCGATTGCATCTTTGTACAATCTCAAAGTACATCAAATGGATGTCAAAACTGCTTTTTTAAATGGAGATTTAGAAGAAGAAATTTACATGGAACAACCTGAGGGGTTTTCTACACCAGGACAAAAAAACAAGGTATGTAAATTGGTAAAGTCATTAAATGGCTTAAAACAAGCACCAAAACAATGGCATGAAAAATTTGACAATGCCATGATGGAAAGTGGATTTAAAATCAATGAATGTGACAAATGCGTTTACATTAAAGACACAGGAAATGGTTATGTTATTTTATGTCTTTATGTTGACGACATGCTCATCGTTGGTAGCAACGATAAGATGATTAAATCTACTAAAAATATGTTGAATTCAAGATTCGACATGAAGGATATGGGTTTAGCTGATGTGATTCTTGGAGTTAAAATTTCAAGAACATCAGATGGACTCGTTCTAAGTCAGTCACATTATGTGGACAAAATTTTGGAAAAATTCAATAATGATGATACTGGCGTGGCTAGAACACCGATAGATACAAGTCAACATCTATCGAAAAATAGAGGCGATGATATTTCTCAAGTAGAGTACTCTAGAATAATCGGAAGTCTTATGTACCTAATGAGTTGTACAAGACCAGATATAGCTTACGCAGTTAGTAAGCTGAGTAGATATACTAGTAATCCAGGGTCTGACCACTGGAAAGGAATAGTAAGAGTACTACGATACTTGAGATATACTCGTAATTATGGACTACACTATACCAGATATCCTGCTGTTATTGAAGGATATACTGATGCGAATGGATATCTGATATTAAAGACTCAAAGTCTACTAGTGGATTTGTGTTCACTTTGGGAGGTGCAGCCATATCATGGAAATCCTCTAAACAAACAGTTATTGCGAGGTCTACCATGGAATCTGAGTTTATAGCTCTAGATAAATGTGGTGAAGAGGCTGAATGGCTACGCAATTTCTTAGAGGACATTCCAAGGTGGTCTAAACCTGTGCCAGCAATTTGCATACATTGTGATAGTCAATCTGCGATTGGAAGGGCACAAAGCAACATGTACAATGGTAAGTCTAGACACATACGTCGTAGACATAATACCATAAGACAGTTACTCTCAACTGGAGTTATCTCTATTGACTATGTAAAGTCTAAAGATAACATTGCGGATCCGCTAACCAAAGGGTTAAATAGAGAGTTAGTTGCAAAGTCATCAAGAGGAATGGGACTTAAGCCTCTAAAAGAATAAGTTATTGTACTGGAAACTCAACATAGCTGACTGGAGATCCCAAGATCTAGGTTCAATGAGAAAACCTAATTGCAAATACTTAACTATATCACTGTGGGGGTTATCTCCGGTCCATTCCTGTAATAACAGTGATGCCCGTGGGAAGAGGATAAGCAATAAGGCTTTTAATGATTCTTATGCGTCGAAAATCCGAGCGGAGTAATGCGGGTTACTCTTAATTAAGAAATCACCTATGTGAGAGAGAAGTGGGGCCGCTTCGAAGGGAATTGTGAGGCTCAATTCTTAATAACTCTCACTGAACCAGACATATGTTCATGGCCACAAACGAACATAACCATGAGAACTGAATTGTGTTAGGAAGAATCCTGTGTGAGGTACATCATCGTTTACACAAAACGCAGAACAGTTCAAAGACATCACGTCTACTGATCAGCTAGTAAAGTAAATGTATTTTCATAAGGGGAGGTTCAAAGGGTAATACCTACCTATCCTATGCAGGTTTCAACTGTGGAACTTTGTCACCAAGTATTCCGCGTCTCTATTAATTTCCATTCATGTGGGGGATTGTTGGAAAATATATTATTTGGCAAATGAATTTTCACTTGTGTATGTGAAATTAATCCCACATTGATTGAAAGTTGGGATTTTGAAGAGGAGCCTTAAAAGGGATTAACAATCCCACATTGGTTAGAAATGAAAAAGTGGGAATATATGGGGACTATAAATAGTACCATCCCACATTGGAAAAAGAAAAAAGAAAGTGGCAAGTGGGAAAACTTAAATAGTTATCCCACATAGGATATGAACAAGTTTTTGGACCAATTTATATATGGTTAACAATTTGTAAGGTGTAACCATTTGTTGCATAGAGACTCCTCCGTGGCCTACGCGCCCGCAGGGGGGGTGCAAATCTTGGACCGACTTGGCCTTCGAGCCTTGAACTTGTGTGCGGGCGCGACCTGCGTACAGAATGTCAGACCGAATGAGTCAAAAATTGGCCACCAAGTGCAAGCCACGTTTTGAAAATTTTCTTTTACGTTTTTCCATTTAAAACATAACTTGAAAATTGTTTTCATTTATTTTGTAACTCCAAAACGTGAGAATTCAAATGACAGAGTTATGACTGCATTAAGAGGCAAAGGCTCCTCCTTGCCTATATATACTGAACATTCTCTTCAGTTTAGACACACCACAACAGCACGAAATCTTTCTGCTTCCTGTTCAAATTCCTGTCGTCTTACAGTTACTTGGAGATTCCGTTCCGGCACACTCGTTCAGTTCGACTGTACAAGCTGCAGTTCACGCCGCTGTATCCTGGGAAGCAAGCGCTCGCATTACTTCGGTGAGGGGGCGAATATTGCTTTAAGGACACTGTGTTGGACACAGGCCCCGGCTTCAAAGACGCTAATTTTATCTTCTGTCGACTGCAATATTTTCTTTTCTGTCCACTATAATTTGTTTGTTACTTCTTCTAATTCAGTTCACTGTTCAAAGTTTACCTACATAAAAAACTCTCAAATGTGTGGTCTCTACACCTTATTGAGAGTGTAGGTAGAAGATTAGATAAGAAAAACTATGTACATGTAGCATTGTCTCGTATATAAATAGAAGAAATTCTTAAATAATTTGTTCGTAAGCAATTGTTAAGTGATTTACCTACACTTTTTTATTTCTTGTTTGTAGGAGCAGTACATTCCTGAAAACCAAAAAGGAAAAAGAAAGAGAGAGGAGGAGGAGATTAACAAACACGACCTAACCTTCCTCCAAACGGCGTCGTATGGTCATATCAAGATTTCCAAAAGCAAAGATTCGTTTGATTTAATTTTGTGAGAAAAATGTTTTTCAGGAATTCCACCGGACCAGTAGCGTTTGATTTTCGCAGGCAAGCAACTCGAAGATGGCCGCAGTCTCGCCGATTACAACATCCAGAATGGCTTTTTGCAATATGATTTTGTTTTGGAAATTATATGGTTTAACAGAGAATCTAACTCTGAGGGGTGGAATTATTGAGCCGTGTCTTATGGCACTGGCCAGGAAATGCAATCAGGACAAAATGATCTGCAGCAAGTAAGCTCCAATAGAGCTTTCATTTGATTGATTTTTTCAATTCCCTATTTTATTGTTTCCATCCCTGAATATTTATGTCAGAATTAATAATAATTCGATCTTTTCTATTTCCCTCCCTTGATGCAGATTTAGGTGGTTATGAATCACCATGTTATTCAATAATGGCTTGCAATGCAAGGAATCAGTTGATTTTAGCAACGCTATCTCTATTGTTACCTAAGAAAAATAAATCATGGACCTGAGAAACCAGTACTCAAAATCAGATCAAAATAATTTGTGGATGCATTTTCCGTATCACTATGTACAATAAAGTTTGTAGCTGCTGCGAACATGAGAATTGGCTTAATATGTTGTATCTCTTGCTACTACTTATTTGGCGGAAAAAATTGCACTGAAATTGAAAGATAATGCTGCATCAATTTCTACTGCAGATGTTATGCTCGATTGCACCCTAGTGCTGTCAACTGCAGGAAAAATAAGTGTGGACACAGCAACCAGGTACATCCTCGTTGTGTGTTTTCATATTCCAGTTAATTTATTTTTGACTTGGAGCATGTTTGCTTAATATTTGAAATACAAGATTTGGTCTTTTATGATATCCTAACCTCAAAAAATACAATCAATGTGTGTGGCATCCTATCTTTGTAGGCCCTCTCAAGGGATACTTAAAAGATGTTTTAGTCGTACCAGCTGGTCGGCTCCATGATTGTTCATCAAACATGAAAAGAAACTTGGAACGAGTTCACACAAGATTCAAGAACATTGTTTATAGAAGTGTTAAGTAGGATGAGTCGCTCGTTGGCTCGTCTCAACTTGTCCCACAGCGAGTTGAGCAATAAACAGCTCACACGAGTTAGCTCGCGAATCGGCTTACCATAATGAGTAGAACATATAATTTCAATAAAAATCGCTCTAACTGTTAGTCAAATATCGATTTTCTCATCGTCGTTCATCGATTAGCCATGATGAGTAACATATACAATTTCAATTAAATGGAGTTGTGCGGGGTTCGTGAGAACCCAATGGAATTCAGCATGATTGAAAATATCTGAAGAAAATCATTAAGAATTTTCCCACGGGACCAAAAGCACTCTCACCGGTAATCTCTGAAAGGAAGATCATTTCGAAACAAAAATGCATAAATAGTCATATTTATCCATCAATAAAACAAATAACAAAACTCAATTAAAAAAAATGGTAATTGGCTTAAAATATATATTTAAATAACAAATTAAATTTTTTTTTTTTAACGCTAACCAAGATAATTAATAAATTTTAATATATACACATTTCATTGAAGTAAGGTCATCGAAATTTAGTTTCCTTTGATTGTAATATAAATATCAAGGAAAAGATCAAAATATTTTATTTATCAAATTTAATTTTTAATTCTATTTTTTTAGGAAATGAAGAGTTATTTCACAAAAATAAAATAAAAATCAATCAATCAAGCTAAATGTACATTTTGATTTACATTTTTGTAGACACTCTTCAATATGGATCCATCAAAGCCACTGATTTTGAAAACGCCCCTCGCATTGTTGCACAAATTTCTTCCATATAAAAGGATGTCGACAAAGATGTCATGAAAAGTATATATCTAAACATTATTCAAAACAAAATAAATGTTAAATGGGACGGTCATGATTGAAGATCACGCAATTCTTTCATTTTCGTAACGGGAAATGGTTACGCCACAAAATTTGCCATCGTTTAGGCGGCCTCGGGCCCATCAGGAGCGCAACTTGCGGGCCAATTTATCTGTAAAGGCAAGGTCAGAGCTACTTTTAATCTACTATTATATTAATTATGTAGGTTGAAACATCCATAAACACATCACATTGTGCTCCCCTTTGATGTAGATTAAAAATCATTTTAGTAAATATAAATAAAAGTCGGTATAGTGAATGATTGAAAAATTGTAAATTTCATGAAATGTCTTGTTAAAATCAATTATCAATTCTGACTTAAAATTTTAATTTCTTTTAATCTACAACAAAGAATTGCTAAAGGTTGCTAAATTTTAAGTTAATTAGCACAAAACGTTTCTGTCTTTCAATGTTTTTGGGCAAACCAATTTTCCCCCTGCATAATTTGTAAGGGGAAATTTGGGTTAAAACAATATTACCCTTGTTTTTGAAAAGAAAAATTGCTTTTTTTGTGTTGAGTGAATGGATTATTTGATGGTGGATGGATGAAAGGACATTTTTTCGTAACGAAAGGTAAAAGAAATGGTGAAATTGTCAAAAAGGAAAGTTATGGGCGTTCCAGGCTAATTATCCCAACTTTTATTCATTAGTCTTACACTTATTTTCAGGTATAGTTTTGATCTTTAATAGTTTATTAACTAGAAAAATCTTGTCATTAGCTATGGTCTAAGCCCTGTTTTAAAACGTGGGACAAAATATCCAAATTTAATTTTGTATTTATTTAAAATATGAGAAGTAAATAAGTCTCTTGCTTCAATTCAACGAGTTTTTTTGAACAAAAAATCATAATAAGGAACAACTTGAATCGAATTAAGAATAAAAAACTGCAATGTAAAAATTAGAAACACTAAGTATAATAATGAGAGGAGAGTTTGTGAATTTTTTGTATATATAGCTAAAATATGGTGAAGCTATTAGAAATGTTACGTCATTATATTTAGCTCTTTTTAATAATCTGTTAATTATTGTTTTCTTTTTTAATATGGGGCGCGTGTCCATGTCCTCTGCCGACTGGCGTGAGTTCGACGTATCCAGTTTGGGCCGAATTTTAATTTAAGTCAAAGTCAAACAATCAATATAAACCACATTTTTTCAACCACACTTTTCAAAAATTTCTATCACAATCCACTAAAATTTAATTTTAATTCCCATCAAACAAGCTCATAATGTTTTACATTGAGTTCGTGGCGTATTATAATGTGGTACATTGAGTTCGTGAGGTTTTATAATGTGCTACAATTATGTTGGTTGTACATTCAACTGTACATTAAGACTGACACGGTGTGATGTGTCAAAATTTGTTTCATTGATTGTTTAAGATGATGTTAAAATCAACCTATAAAAAGTTATCAAATAGCAGATTTGATCTTAAATTTGATTGTACTGTGCTATTATTGGCTATTACCTCTTTGCTAATGCATCCGACGTCTTTATATAAAGGCTAGAACTGTATTTCTTATTTTTAATCATTTTTCGTTAAGTGCTACGTAAAGATTGTATCGTAGCAAAATTACCACTTTGGAAATTTGTAAGTGTAATAGGCACAAAATATTAGGGATGCCAAAAAAATCCGTTCAATTCGATACCTGCGGAATCTCGCCCCGAATGGAACGAGAATTACCCGCCTACCCTGGTACAAGGGTGGGTCATTGTCCTAAAATGGGTATGGGGTAGGTACGAGAAACATAGCCCATGTCATGCTACGTGTCCGTTTAAAGTTAATTTCCAATTTGAACTTTTTATCAAATAAAAATAAAAGATGTACCATTATTTTTAAATAAAACATAAGTTATTTTTAACAAATTGAAAAAAAATAATAATATTTACTAACTAAAAATATAAAAATAAAAAGTAAACAAGGCAGGGACCCGTCCCTCCTCGCCCCAATCTCGTCCCGTCCCACTTTAACCAGGTACGGGAACGGTGGTAAGGTGATAAAAATACTCCGACGGGACGAGTGGAAATGGTCGATCCGTCTCATACCCCCTATTAACTGTTGCCATCCCTACAAAATATCATTGTTTTGTTTTCATGGTGTAAATCATCTTTATCGTTTTACTTTTAGCATTTGAAAATTCAGAATGATCATCCTATGCACAAATCCACTCTACCGTCCCTTTCCGTCCATTTGCTACATCTAATGATAGTGTAGATCACTATGTGATTTTCCTAAGCAATTTGCTCAAGACATTAATTGACATCTTTTTCTAAAATTTCAAAGTTGACGTGCTGAAATAAAAATTGAGATTTGCAACTAAACGCAAAAATCGATATCTTGTCACATCTCGAATTTGTCCTAACAAGTTGGTATGTCAAGCTTAAAGTTTCTGATGGATGCCTCGAGTTTACTAGACAATTCTTGAATTTATAGGGCAAATATTCAGTTTTTCGATATAAAAGTTCGAGTATACTGTAATTCGAGCTTTCTCAACTGTCTAACTTTAAATGTGCATAAACATTGATTAACAATTTCGAATCGGACTATATTTTTTTGCGTTCAATTTTAAACACAATTGTATTTTCAATGATATATTATATATCATGGCGATATGCGTGACAAATGTTGTTTACTATTTCCTCACACGCTTTGAACAACTTCAATCACCCATCTCTAGAGGGAAAGTTATCATTATAATTTAGAGTTCAACACAAAAAAATGAAGTTAATTGAGATTGTGAATAAAAAAATTATTCACATTTGAAGTTTAGACGGTCTAGCAAACTCAATATTTGGCCAATACACTTAACTTTTGAATAACAAACTCGAGATTTGACATGCTAACTCATAACAAATTTAAGATTTTACTTAGAGCTCGAGATTTGTGTTGAGTTGCAAGTTTCAAAATTTGCTTTAGCGTGTTAGACATCAATTTTTTTAGGAAAAGGTGGGCAATAGTGTCTTGACCAAATTATCATTGGACAAATCTCACTAGTGGACCGCGTGCAACCATTTAACGGAACAAGTGGACGGAATGAGATGGTGTGATCTGCACAAAGAATGATCAAGCTGAGGTCCCAAATATTAAAAGTGAAAAGATATTGATGAATTGTCAATGAAGGAAGTGCATATGGAACTTTTGTGTCAATTGGCCAATTAATTACTATTAAAAAAAATAATTTACCCACGAAGATCAATTATATTATTCAATTTTAGAGGGAGAACATAGAAACTTAGATATTTTGAAAGCCAAAATCGGAAAATTGGTCTCAACTTACAATAATGCTACAAATATAGAAAATTTTCACAGATAACACTTGGAAGAGTTTTCATTGCAAGATGAGAAACAGATAAAAACCAGCAAATGGGTGCTGACCTTATGGATTCTGTCGACTTAAGAGGGTGTGTGGTGGAGATTAAAATCAGATTAAAATTGAAAATATAGCTGTTATTGTTGACTTTTATTAGATGGGTGAGACCCAATAATGGCCATATTTTCAATTTTAATTGGATTTTAAGCCTTACTCCCGTTATTGTATAAGAAATGGAGTAATAAATAATATTTTTTAGATAATGTGTGGTTGAAAGTAACTTTATTGGTTTATGTGTAGAATATTTTATTGAGTAAATGTGGGGGCGGAGAATCTTACTATAGCAAATAATGTTTTGGAATAATTGGAGACAAATAGAGCCTAAAGTAATATTAAACGTAAGCCTAAAATTTTCTTTCTTTATTATTCATATACTCTTCAAAAAAAAAAATCATTATTTCAAAATACATTTTTCTTGAAAAACATATTTCAATGGAGCCCAGACAGGAGCTATAATTTTTGTATTAATTATTGACAATTGAAATTGTTCAATAATCTATTTAACCACCTCATAACCCTCGAATGTCCAATTGTGTGGCACTTGGCTTTTAACTCTTAACTCAAACCACTACATCCAATTTTGAAGTGAGACATATTCATACGAGTATTAAGTGATGATTAAGCATATGTTTGGCTCCCACTTTTTCAAAATTTCATTTTTTGTTTCAACTAAATATTCTCTCATAAAATAATTTTACACGTAAATTGAAAAAAAAAATTATTCTTTTTTAACCACGTATTTTTTTTAAAAAAAAAAAATCATTATTTCAAAATATATTTTCTTATCAAAATAGGGCTTAAACAAGGTCCAAAGGAAAATTGGACGGGTTCCACCAAAGCAACTTGTCCATTTAGAAGCGTTTCAGGTTTTTTTTGGTAACAAGTCCCTGTTTGAGCCACATTATTTTCACAATAATGCATTTTTTTTTTTGATACCCAGGTATTCCAGCTAACACTAGACTATTTCCTGGACCGCCCATCACCGGTGCCTCAACTCTGGGCGGAGGTAAATCGTGGGTTATGCCCAATTAAGCCAGTGTCCATACAAGCTTTATACTACTGGCCCCAAGGGAGCCCTCCTACAACCGGTTATTACAACACCAAGCTGTTCCACCACATGGTTTGTGTATTACAACACTTGGCTGCTCCTTCCGTGATTCGAACTCCCCACCCTGGGGTTGCAAGCCCAGCCTTGCACTGTCTTTGCCATCTTGGATGTGCCTCGGGGCACACACAATAATGCATTTTTTTGTTTGATGTGATGATGAATATATGATTGAAAAAGAAGGAAAATTTATTGATGTGATGGAAAATATTATTTTATTGAAGAATGTGTGATTGGAAATGAGTAAAATAATGAGAATGAAAAAAATAATGTGACTAAATAAGAAATATTAAAATTCAAACTAGTCTTCTAATATTGACCCCATCCATTAGATCCCCTCAAAACTTGGTACTTTAACTGAAATATTTTTCTAATTTATTTGGCCTTTAACTAGGTCAAAAGAGTCCCTTCATTTCATAACCATCACAGAACAATCTTGTGGAAGGAGCCTTCAACTCCCAAGTAATCTACGACTATTTCAGCTCAGCTCCGTTCATCTCTCTATCCAGAAAACACCTTAGCGTATAAAGTAAGAAACCCAAAAGTCATAATACAGCTGCAAGGATTCCCCACTTTGTGTGTGTATATATATATAGGCATCTGTATTCCCTAAATTCGTCTCAATCTCTTCAAACAAATAGTTCATATGTTTTACACTTTCGGATTTTACAATAATATATCATGAGCAATATTCCAACATCCTTAACAAATTCTTCCCTTTCTCTCTTTAAACTTGCCATTTCGGCATCAGATCCTTGGCCTTTTTCTCTTGTTTTCTTGTAACGTCTTTTAGATCTATCCATTTCTACAAGAAAAAATCGAGGGTAATCTTGTTTTACTGTGTATTTTTTGATCTTGAGATGGGTAGTGGAGATAAGAGTCATCTGAATTTCCATCTGAACATGCCGTTGATTCATTTCCACCACCACCACCACCAACAGGGGAAGAAGTATATACCCAAAGGTTGTGTGGCGATAACGGTGGGGCAAGGGGAGGAGCATCAGCGGTTCATTGTACCGGTGATCTATATCAACCATCCTCTCTTCACGGAGTTGCTTAAAGTGGCTGAAAATGAATATGGATTTGATCAAAAAGGTCCAATTAATATTCCCTGCAATGTTGAAGAGTTTCGCCATGTTCAGGACATGATCGATAAAGAGAAATCTCACCACCACCACCACCACCACCACCACCACCACCAGTTTTTGTGCTTCAATGCTTAAAATTTATGCGTTTTACTATTAGGTGATTCAAATTTGATGGGTTTTTTTTTTTCCTTTTGAATTAGTGGTTGTTAATTACTTTATGTATTCCTTTCTTTATTGATTGTCGATCCAGTTGTGCGAATGCAAAATTAGAGGGCATCAAGCAATTGGCTTTCGGACCCAGATTTATTTTTATCGAAATTGTGTGCAAGTAGTGAGATAGACTCAATAGTATTCCGCTTGTAAAACAACTGGAATTTGCATCTAACATATTTTATGCTTGTTTGGTAAATATTCCGCTTTAAAATGTTGATCAAACTTCAATTTTAATCGAATGTAATTGAATTTACAAATTTTATCCACTTATTCACCATATATTTTATGAGCCTTACCAACTTTTTATCAACATCGCGTGGCCGTTTTATGTTAATTTGATATGCTCGACTAAATTAGAATAATCAAGTGAAAAATTATTTTTTTTAAAAAAGTTAAAAAAGTATGGAAAATGATCAAAAATACATAATTGAGAATGAACATGAAAAATGATTCTAAAAAAATTAGCTTTAATTTCAAATATACGATTGTTGATTGAATAAGACATCTAGATGTTTTCGTATTCGTTGGTTTATTTACTATGGCAAATGCTAAACGGTTTAACCATGCTACTTGTACTTAAAATTTTGACAACCCATCACTTGACGGCCCTCTATTGCTGGGGGGAGGGTGCCTGCGCAGGTGCCCCCAATAGGGGGCGTCAAGTGGCGATTTGTTAAAAAAAATTGTCAAAGATACCAGTAGAATTATTCTAAAAGGTTGGATGGTTAGGTTTGTTAGAAATGACCAATAAGATTTGAGAAATGGGTCCCGACATCATATTGTCGTCCAGGTTCTTCGCTTTGTTTTTTTATTTGTGGTTGCCACACGGCACTCTTAAAATATTCCTTATGGGTAGGGAAATTCTGGGAAATAATGGAGATTTATTCTTGTATACTTTCTACTTTTTTTTGTATGTCATTCCTAACTACTAGTTTATACCAATTACGTGATGTTTGCATTAAACAATAAATAATTAAGTTCTATCAAATAAGATCATCAGAGTTCAAAGAAAAATCAAAGGGTGTACATTCCATCTCAGAATTTTGTGGAGAAAAATAAGATAACGAACTCGTACTACAATCAAGGAGAGATAAGATCTCGTCTTACCGGTCTTGGGACGATAAAAATCCTTACCTCAAAAGCTTTAAATCCGTAAGCAGCGAGTATATATATCATTTTTTATTATCCCTTGCAATGTATGCAATATAAAATAAAAAATGAACCAAGTATTTTCTGGGTTCCAACTTAAATGAACTGTAACCAATTAGGCAAAATATAAGTCGGCATGTCTTTTTCGGCAAGAAAAAGTAATCTTCTTATCTCCTCCCCCAGAAAGTGGGAAACTTTTGACCTTTCCACTGGGAATTTTAGATTGGAATGAGCGTTGACTTTGAAACGTTTCCAGATCTTGAACTTCAAAAGCAAAGAGGTGAGGTTTATTTAAATTAAAAAAAAAAAAAAAAAAAAACAATTCACATGTAGGAGCATTACTTAAAATTAATTTTGAGGAATTACACTTGTGATAAACTTTTAAAGTTTGTAATGAAATGGTTTTGGTAGTATGTTCGATACATGTATTTCAAATCGTTCTAATTTTATCTATCTGTTTTTTCTACCTTTTAATTAGTCTTATATATGTACACAACGTAACGACGAAAATGAACCCAAGAGCACTACGATATTTATTTGTTTAATTTTCTTACATGCCGGCTATTGTCATTCTTTCCCGTTTGTTATGGATTCTCATCTTGAGACGATTAAACCTTTATCGTAGATTTTTGACAATTCCTTCCTTGGACCACAATTGTGAATTTTTCATGACCACCACTACTACAACAGCAACCTCAAATAATGCAACAATTAGTATAAAATACTATTAGTATTATGGTGGTTGAGAAGTAAGAAGGGGAAAAGCTCGTCTAATGACTCTAATCTTGAGATGACTTAATTTGACACTTAATAGGCTATTTATTAAGAGTTTTGCTACATGTACATCGTGGTTTACATCTTGGTGTCCATAATGTCCAAATGACATTTTATTATTGGCTGGTTTAAAAAAAAAAAAAAACATAATGCTCAAATGGTAACCAATGAAGAAATACCACTTGGACATTATGTATACCTGATGTACGTGTAGAATAATTCATTTGTCAATTCTACGCACAAGTCTACATTCTTAGGTAGTCTTGATTGACATTTTCTCTAGCAAGTTTGTATGTATTTGAAATCGTGGGAAGACGTTACAAGAATAGGAGTATACAATAACTTGGCCCACGATGTCGAAAATCATGGAATGGATATTTTTGCCCCTATTTGGACTCCATTTTATTCAAAATATGTCTCTCTCTCTCTCATTTTCAATCACACATTATCTCCATTTTTTGTTCCTTGCTGTTTTCAATAATAAAAATGAAATATGCACGATGTAATAAACTTAACTAGTGTTTATGCATGATTGAAATTTTAAAAATTTTTATGTCATTGAACTTTAATTTATTTCAAATGAATCACTAAACTTCAATTTAATTTCAAGTTATCACCTTGTAACATTTTGTTACTATCATCCTCCAAACCAATTTTTTAGTGGACAGTCATGTTATAACGATATTCTATGTAATGTTACGACATTAGAAAAATTTAAAAAGAGAGATATAAGTCCGGGATGATTGTTCAATCCGATACCTACGGGCCCTGCTCTGAATGAGATGAGAATTACCCACCTAATAGGGTAAATGGGGCGAGGATTGTTTCCTTCAAGTGGGTATGGGAAACATAATCTTCGTCAAGTTATCCGCCACGTTTAAAGTTTCAAATCTAATTTTTTTTTTTCAAATAAAAATAAAAATTTATTATCATTTTTAAATAGAACATGAGTTGTTTTTAACAAATCGAAAACATTAATAACATTCACTAAATAAAGACATAAAAAAGGTGAAACTAAAAAATAAAATAAATAAAAAACAAAAAAATAAACTATCCCACCCTCGATCTGCACCGTCACTCTTCAATCGAGTATATTGGCGGGACAATATGAAAAAAATATCAGATGGAGTGGGGACGGAAATGGTCAAATCCTCCTATACACATTATGTTGTCATCCCTAGTTATGAGATTGATGTGCGGAAGGATTATTGTAGTATGATTGTCGATTAAATAATTTTTTCATTGGTGTACGAGATGACATGTAACAGAGTGGATAAACTTAAAACTAAATTCAATTAATGATCTAATTAAGACAAATTATAAATAAGTGGCTCAATTGATTTTTTTTTTTAAAGTTCAGTGACCCTAGATGAAATTTACCCCAACATTTTTGTTAACATATGAAGGTGTCGGAGGGTCTACGATAAAATAAAAATAATAATCCGTTAGTCAAAAATAGGAATAAGAATTCAAAAAAAATAAAATAATAATAATAATACGGTACCGTTATTTTCATTCACAATATATATGTAAATTAAAATTTTATATTTTATAAAAAAAATTCTATATTCATCAACTTTTATTCCAATATTACTCTTATTAAATCTATTCATTTAAAACTATGCATCAACACCAAATTCCAATACAAATATCCCCATTTTCTGCCCTCAAAATTTTGTGTCTCAATAATTTACATGTCATTAGGAAGCTACCATATGCTGAGACAAGAATGGGCAAATTATCAATATACTGAACTACACATGGATAAACTAGAAATCTGGATGAAGACAAAAAGAAGAAGAAATGAAGCAAATTAAAACAAGTCCATGAGCTGTCGTCGTTTTTCACTAAATAATTATTTTATTAAAATCACGATTTTTACGGTTAACAAAAGTGTTTGTCTGGTTCTAGTTTTTCTAGAAAGTTCTGAAAGATAATCTTAATAATAAAAAAATAAAAAAATGCATCGAATGGATGTACAAAATTTAAAAAAGCAAAAGAAAAAATTGCATTAAAGTTGCAAACAATCCTCGGATGAGTCAAGTACAAAAGGGATATTTTTAGCAGAAAATCCACTTTTTATAGTGAGAAAATATCCAAAAGTTGCAATTTTGTGATCGCGTGGCTTCTTGTAAAAGCCCAAACACAAGAAAAGATTAAAAATTTTACAAAATATTTTGTGGGTTCATGAAAAAAAAAATTGCTACATTATCATTGAATAATAATTTAGTGGGTCGATAAACGTTGAAAAAGCAATGGAATGATTAAAACCTACAGATTTTGTTATGCAACCGAGACTTGTGATGACAATGGTAATACGAATACATGTTGATGGTATGACGAGAAAATTTTTGTTCTCGAAATTCATTATGCCTCAACAATTATCTCTATCGTAGAAAATGAGGATCTTTGCATTGGAATTCGGAGAGCTAAGGAAAGTTGTAGCTTTGGTGAACACGAGACATCATCACTCTTAAAAGAACATTTTCTTTGTTGATCATAGCCTTAAATTTTGGTGTGAATGTGTAGATGTATAAAGTGATGGTCGTCCCCTCGATAGATTTAGAAGGATGTATTTTATTTTATTTTCGTTTACTAAAATAAATTCATTTGAGGTTAAAAATGTAATATATATATTTTAAAAAGGTAGATGAATGAATATATGGTCCGTTTGATTGCAAGAATGTAATTTGGGTGGGAAAAAAATGAATTTCAGGAAATTGAATTGTCTAGAAATTGTTTTATCAGAAATTGTCAATTAATTGTGTTTGATTAGTATAATTTTACTTGAAAAATATTGAAAATTTGGATAATTTGGTGTTCTTTTGTCTTTGTTTTTCATGAATATTGTCCATTAAAGAGATATAATTTGTTACAATTAGGGATAACATTTGTTTTCATTGCCAAAAAAAAAAAAAAATGTCTAAAAAAACTTTTCCCATCTTCAAAAATCAAGAAAATGTGAGCACATGGTGAAAGATGAAAAACAAATTCTATGCAAAATTTGGGCAATCAAACGCGATAAAAAGTTGTAAAAGCGAGTGGACGTTGCTATTAGGGGTGTCCGTGAGTCGGTTTGGTTCAGTTCGGTTCGGTTTGGTTCTGCTCGGTTCCAGACTTTTCGAGTATTTAATAAATGGACCCGTCGGGTCCAAATATAATTATGGAACCGTTCGGGTTCGGTTCGGTTCGGTCCCATACCATAATTAAATTTTTTAACATTTACAGCAACACTACATAAATATAACTAATGACATTTCATTTGTAACTTTTACAAATTAACGTAACCAAATTCAAAAATATAAAAATAACTGGCTGTCGAATAACATTAATTCAATGCATACAAATACCAAAAAGTAGATATTAATACTTATCAACTATTTGATTTAATCATCAACTGCTACTGCTTGACTTGCCATGACAAAAAACTCTACAAGAATTGAAAAAGCACAATTAACAAACAAATAAACTAAAAAATATTCAACTAATAAGATTTGATAA
This sequence comes from Fraxinus excelsior, assembly GCA_019097785.1. Classification (NCBI taxonomy): domain Eukaryota; kingdom Viridiplantae; phylum Streptophyta; class Magnoliopsida; order Lamiales; family Oleaceae; genus Fraxinus; species Fraxinus excelsior. The sequence goes on along the minus strand of CM032632.1, from coordinate 28,248,568 downwards.
AAAAATATAATATATATCTATTACATGTTTCAATGCCCTCGTAGAACTCTGTTTTTTCAATGCAAATTTCATCTTGGGAAACTTTCAAGAGTCTAGAATATTTTCTTAGCCAGTTTTGTGTACAAATTAAGGTTTCAACTGTTTTAGGAGTTAAAGAACTCCTAAATGGATCAAGATTGCACCCTCCAGTATTAAATGCTGACTCAGAAGCAACTGTAGATACATGAATGACAAGAACATCACTTTGCAACCTTAGATAAAAATTCAAATCTTGATTTATTAATCTTCCACCAATGTAAAATGTTAGAAAAAATAAAATAATTTAATTAATTCAATAAAAAAATATAAAAAAATTATTTAGTTTCGGGTCTCATTCGGTTCTTCGGTTCTTGGTCGAGACCCAAGACCCGACCCAAACCTTTCGGTTCTCGATTCGGGTACTCGTTCGGGTCTTTAACTTATGAAGAACCGCTCGGTTCGGTTCGGTCCGGTTCGTTTCGGATATTTTGGACACCCCTAGTTGCTATGAGTACATAAATTTTCACATAATAGTTTACATAATTACAAGTGGTACATATCCAACTTTTAATTCAAATTTCACACTTTCACATTAACTATCGGATGATTGACACATCACATTATATAATTGTTTATGTATATAAATTATGTACAACAAGAATTATCCAAAGCGAAATGACTACTCCCTAAAATATCAAAAGAAAAAGGACCGCTGAGCATTGCCCGTATCCAATTCATTTTCCTATCTTCTATTTCCCCAGTTGAGTTCAATCTTACAATTTTCCTGCATAATGCTGTCATGTACGCCCTCTTCCATTTCCCTCTTTTCCATCTCAAAACTCACAATTTCGACCTCACCTTCGAATCAATCCATTCAATTCCAATTGGTAACCCCTCGAATTTTCATCTGCAAAAACTTCTCACCGACACTGGCGGTCTCTCGCTCCGGAAACACTTCTATAAGTAACGATAGCCAGCCATCTGTAATTCTGGACAGCCTCAGAGTCCTCGAATGGGACCAGCTATGCGACACCGTTGCTTCCTTTGCGGGCACTTCCCTCGGCAAACAAGCCGCCAAGGTTTTCATTTAATTATCTTCTCAAATTTTGACATGTTTGGCTGAGCTTAAAAAAGATTACTTATTCGAAGGGTAGCGATCAAAATAAGTAAATAACACGTTTGAGAACAAAAAAAATTAATTAAAAGTAAGTTTTACTTATTTGAAGATATACTTGTCTTGCCAAGGATCGTTTCAAAAATCGTTAGTTGCAACTTGCAAGTACAATCGCCTCACTGTATCATTCAATCACATATTACTGCGGGGTAAACATTTTTATCTTTTCATTAATTTATGGCATGCAGGAGCAATTATGGAATTTGAATAAGACTTTTGATGAAAGTGTGAAACTATTAAAGGAAACCGATGCGGCTGTGGAAATGCATAAATACGGTGCAATGATGGATTTTTCTGGAATTGATATCAGTTCAGTATGTTCCATTTCTTCGATGTGAAGATGATTAAATGTCATTTCATTTATTGTTTCCAGTGTCCTGTACTTATTAAATTTGGTTAAGATAATGAAATGAATTATTTATGATATATTCATTAAATTTGCCTTCGTGTTTGTTAAAGGTGAAAACTGGTATTCAATGTGCTAACAGTGGTTTTCCTGTGAGTGGGAATGAAGCAATGGCACTTATATCCCTCCTACAGTTCGCAGAAGCCTTGCAGTTAAATGTCAAAGCCGCAACTAAGGAAGATTCAGAGTGGTATCAACGCTTTATGCCGCTTTCTGGAATGGTATGATATAGTAATTATCACCATATGGAATCTGTTGTGGTATGTGCTTAGTATATGTAATGGCACTATTTTTTCATAATTTTATTGCAGATTATGGAACTGGTAGTAAATCAATCATTAATCAAGTTTATACAGCAACTAATAGATGAAGATGGCTCTGTTAAAGATTCTGCGGTCCGCTCTTAACTCTATCATTGATACAGAAATTTCACTTCAATTTATATTTGCCTTATTGCTTACATATATGTTTCATGTTTCAGAGTCCCACTTTGAGACAGGCTCGCAATCAAGTCCAGTTTCTTGAAAGAAAGGTAGATTACTTGTTTCCTTTTTGTTTGTGGCAGTGGGGGTTTAAATTTATGATCATGGTGTTGTTTGCTGGTAGCACTTGTTGAATTTGACCTGAGATTTTCACCTGTTGGGATCAAGTTATTTACATAGGTTCTTTTAAGACGCAGATAACTTATAGTTGTCAAAAATTCTCTTACCCAATTTGATGAAAGCAATAAGAACCTAGTCGATAGCAGTAGACACCTGAATTCAGAGGTTTTATACTGGGTCCTTTGGGAGTTCTGGATTCCGTTGTATAATCCGAAAACACGAGGACAAAGCTTCTTTGAGACCTTTCTCAATGCCAAGATTCCACCTTGAAACACTCCGTCTCTTAGTCTCTCAACTTAGTTTTCCTTCTTATTCCCAAGCGTAGTTTTTTTTCATGTAAAAACCTCGTGCACAGAGAACTAGAGAAGTCAGATTCCTATAGATGCTGATCCTTAACATAGAATATGGATCTGTAAAAGTGGATAAGGTAAGTCAACACTAACAATACGTAGTAGGTTGCCAGGGCTTAATTATTTTTAATTCGGATATTAAAGATATGTATGTTTCTTTTTGTCTGATTTCTTTCCTTTATGCTGCTTACCAAAGTGCTTCCAGTGTTCCATCCTATATAGACTAAAAAGTGGTTAATTATTCTTTTTTAAATGAAACGAAGCTTTTATGCCAAATTGGCAATCGGAGAATGTCACAGTTCTTTTTGAATTACTGTAGCTTCCCTCAAATCCAAGAAACTGGAAGTTCTGACTGTTTGCTGTTGTATTATCTTCTCTATTCAGTTATATCAGTTTCTTGAGAGCATGATTAGGAATGAAGTAAAAGAAACATCCATTTTGGTAAGCTGTGCTTCTTGCCTGGCACAAATATGGGAAAAGTGTACTCATATTTATAATTTGATGTGTCATTGATTAAACCATTATTTTTTCTTGGTTCAGGAATTAAGTAATATTGATGGAAGATGGTGCATAAAGTCAAGGGCTAATATTCGACCAAGTTTTGAGGGACTATTGCTTTCTAGGTGCATCAAATTCTTCAAATATCTTATTTTTGTACACAGGATGGACTTTGCCCATACCTTTGTTCTTAACGTTTCTACATGATTTTATTTTTTTCTATTTTATTTGTGTTTATCAACGAGTGGCGGTAGTATGACTTCCATCGCAAAATGAATTATGTAACGAACGAGAAAGATAATAAACCGGCACGAATTATGCATTTCCAAAAACATATGATCCAGTCAGGAATTTCTAATTGCGCTAAAGGAAATTTAGAATTTTCATGACCTTCTCGTGCACATGAAGAGACTAATTGGAAATTGTGCTGCAATTTTGATATATTTTTACACACCATTTAATAAAAATCTCAAGTGTAATGTTTTTTTTCCCCTCATCGACAACGCATGTTTTTATTTTCATGGAACTTCAGTTGTTACATATCTTGTATAACATTTATTTCCCAATAATCTCTTGTTGAACTGACTGAACAAATCCCCATATTAATTATCATACATTGTTCAACTGTATGACGATTAGATTTCTTTGATATCTTCACAGTGATTTTTGTTATTGATCTAGGCGAATTATTGATTGCTGCCTGGAAGTCTTTCCATATGCTGCAAATATTGCTCTTTATAAATAACAGGTAAATACCCTATTCCAGTGATTCAGTTGGAGGAAGCATATTAGAGCCTCTTTCTGCTGTACCATTGAATGATGAATTGCAACGAGCTATGGCGTCTGTGGCAAAGGCAGAGTCTGAAGTGCTCTTAAAGATAACAAATAAGGTTTTGCCAAATTTGTTTAAGTAACATATAATTTTCTCATTTTTAACTATAATTTAATTGGTATTTTCATTTTCTATTCGTGTAGGTGCAAATGGACATCAACGACATTGAAAATGTATTTAATGTCATGATTCAAATGGATATGGTAGGTACGTTTAACCTACCTGACTCTTTGGTTACTAACAATATCCATTTTCTTTCTGGCTACTAGTTGATCCATATGCCTGGTTCTGATGCTGCCTCTATTCTATGCATTGACAACTCTGTTCACGCTTACTTCTGTGACAGACTAAATAATCACGGGAAATGTTATATTTCCAGTTAGTGGATGAAAAACTCACACATGCTTACACATATGTTGCTGCAATAAAGAGTTTCTCTAGTTGTGTAGGTGGAATGATGGTCAGAGCTGTTATCTAAAGCTATTTGTTATGTGAAACAGAATATTATGCTTTTCGCAGCCTTCGGAAATCATCCATGTCTTATACACTTCTTTCCTTAAAAATAGTGTGTTTATTTTCAAGATAATGCCTAAAAAAGATTCATGACCTCATCTGCCTAACCTGTTACTTTCAAATGCCAACCCCCCATTGTCTTTCAAGGAGTGATTGAAGGTCAGATACCAGACGGTTGTGTATTAAAATACTTGTATTGATATTTAGTTTACATGGTTTGGATTTTGTTTATATTTCTTAATCGTGTCTCTCTGTTTCCTGTTAATACAGATCAATGCTAGAGCACGATACAGTCTTTTATTTGATGGTTCACGTCCGGAATTATATTTGCCACAAGAAAAGGATAGAAGTCTTACTGCTGATGCACTGCCAGACAACAACAAAACTCTAATGACATCACAACACAGTCAGGGGAAATGGACTTTATATTTGCCGAAAGCTTATCATCCTTTGTTACTTCAACAACATCGCCATGATTTACGCAAGGCCATGAAGGATGTCAGTAATGCTAATGCTGTAAGTCATGCATTCAACTTGGTTTGAAGCTTTTGTAATCTATTTGCATGTTTTGTTTCACTATTATTCTGTAATGGATGTATGAATATGGACCTCAAAAGTATGCATTTGTTGATTTTGCTTGCATCTTTCCACTTTTGACAACACCCCCTTTTGTTGTCCCACAAACAACCTTATCCAAAGTATTTTTATGTGATTGAATATTGTTAAAGGTGTATAATGTAGTATCACGAGCATTAGATGTAGTGGGAGCTATGGTAGTCTTTTCGATTTAATCATGAGTGAAATTATGAGAATATTCAATTTATTGAAGACATAGTTATTGGAAGAGGCTAGGAGGGGAATAAATTTTAAGTAAGAATTATACAGGAATACTTTAAATATAAAGATTTTAGTTTATGTGGAACTATGAATAAATACATGGATTGCCCTTTCAGTTATAGTAGGAATAAGGATGATAGTGGAGTCACTATAGAGATTTTGTTGGCCAAAAGAGCGACTGTTTTAGATATTTAAATTTATTTATTACCAAGAAATGAGGATTTGAGGAAGACGTAATGCATTGGAGTGTGGGTTGGATGATATGAGATCATTCGGTAGGAAGATACATGTAAGGTTAGATTGCATGTTTGATAGAATGTTTGTTAGATAAGCTATGCCTATGTTATTAAGTATTGAGCCGTTAATGGACAAAATATTGATGTGTGGTCGTATAAGAATGAGTAAGACAGAAAATGAGAGTATATACCAGCAAGCGGAGGTGAAACTAATTGAGGATAAATTAAGGAAATGACGACTTTGGTGGTTGGGGAATATCTTGTCCTCAAGTCATGTGATCTCTGTAGAATATGTTAGAAGAGCGAGAGTTTAGTCAAATAGAAGTGGTCGGATGAGATTATGAAAGGCTTCTTCCAATTAGATCTTTGTAGATGTAAGGTTCATCAAACAGAATGCAAACCTATGGTCAATATATCTTTGAAAGCTCATATGGAGGGAATAAATGGGCTCTAAAATCAAAAAGATGGAAATAAATGTTCTAATTTCTTGAGTTGGGAAATTTAAAGTAAGAGAAACCTTAAGAATACTTTTGTTGGCTAAAACAAAACCTGGTCTTGTACATGTATTCATGTTGCCGACCAGAGGGGATTTTCTATCCCAACCAAGGACAGAAGTAAGCAAACTACGCTTTCCCTTGTCCCTTCTCCGAGGTAGGCTCCCTAAATGTACTTAGAATATAATTTTGTTTGAAGCTGCATATAGTTCAGAAAGGAAAACACATCAATATTATGGTCCTATTGTTATGTAAGGTGAAATGAAGAAACTTTTAAGAAATTTTTTCCTTTTCCTTTTCCTTCCTGCTCATTTTTCTTTTTTCCTGAAAGGGGGTGGGGGGATAAGGATACTTGTCAGGAAATATGCATATTTTGGTGCTAAGTTTTTTTAGATGGTAATTCTTGGAACTCTCTTAAGATGATTTTAGAAGCATTGGCATGGCAAGGATCAATCACTTGGAGCTAATAACTAACTGTTAATTATATGGTTTAAGTTCAAAACATGTGAATATGAAAATAAACGGGTCATTTTATTTGCCTCTAGGAACTCAGGAGGAGAAAACAGCAAGGAGGAAATGTGTCGTGGAAAGAGGAAATAAGTTTGAAGATATCATCTTTGCAAATGCAGGTTCTTTTTTTTAGGTTTTCTAGTAACGCTGTTACAAGCATCTCCATCTTCAATATGTTTATTTAAGTCATGGTGTAGATTCTTCCTGATAATTTCAGGTTGCTAAGCTGAAACAAAATCCCCCAGTACCCTTTGACATATTCATAACTTGGAATACTAAAGTTGTCGTCATAACTGGCCCCAATACCGGGGGCAAAACCATTTGCTTGAAGACGGTTGGTTTGGCTGCTATGATGGCAAAATCAGGTCAACTTCACTATCATCAACTTATTCTTGATTTATCCTTGTCATTGTGTTCTCTTAATTTTTTTCCTATTCCTGAAATGTTTAAATGTTGATTTGTCATGATTAACAGAAGCTTTACTATGCTTTCATAGGTATGAAATGAGCATTTTATGATATTTATACCTTAGGTCCTAAGTAACAAATTCATTCTGTGGTTGCTGGTGTGAGTGCGCAAATGCACCATAGTTTGGTTGACAGGGATTTGAATATTCATAAGATAAACCATCTAAGATCTTGTCGTATTTTCAATTATTTTTAGAAAATTTACTACAAATCTTGAAACGTGTAATATTCAGTGGGAAACAGGATATAAGAGTTGTCACAATTGTGAAAGGAGATTATACAATGTTAAGGCTGTCCTCTACCGATAAAGAAAAGATACACTGGTTGGCATTTGCTCATCTGACGTTGGTCATGGATTCTGCTCCTAAAACATTTGCTGTTTGACTCTCAAGCATATTGGTCTGAACCATACATAGCTAAATGACACCAAGACAGACACGAGTCAGACTGGAAAAGATGGAAATTATATTAGATCACAGTGTCCCAAAAATCTGCATTTCAGTTACGAGATAAATCCATTTGCTGTTTGGATCTCAAGCATATTGGTCTGAACCATACATTGCTAAATGACGCCAAGCCAGACACGAGTCAGACTGGAAAAGATGGAAATTATATTAGATCACATTGCCCCAAAAATCTGCATTTCAGTTAGGAGATAAATTGCAGATGACAGATGTTACTCTCACTTGTGATAATATGCCAAGGATACTTGCTTTATGATTATATTATCATATCTCATTTGACTAAAATATGTATTTGGCATGCTTTTTGGATTGATCTCCCAGATTGTGGCTTGAGGTGCATAAGAGTTGATCTATGTGACTTAAGTTCAGATAGGATTTTAGCATGTTTGAAGGAGGGGGGATTAAGTAAAACCCGTGAACTGTAACCTACCAATGTTGATATTCTAGTTCCAAGAAAAAATTGTCCCTTGGTTTTTACATTTTGAATTGATTACTAGTTGATTCTTAGTAATAGTGGTGAATAAGCTTCTTCAATTTTCCTTGTACCCAAAAGTGGGAAGAATGTTAAAATTATATATTTTAGTTGTTTTCTATCACTTAGAATTATTCTATTAAATAACCTCTTTTTTTTAAAAAAAAATTATTACAGGTCTATATGTGTTATCTTCAGAACCAGTAAAGATCCCATGGTTTGATTCTGTATTTGCGGACATTGGTGATGAACAGTCTCTATCTCAATCTTTATCTACCTTTTCTGGCCACCTGACACAAATCAGTGTACGTTGGTAACGTGATTCATTACGATTAAAACATGATTATATAACATAGCTCAGTATCTGTAAAAGTGACTAATTTTTCTATATATTTATGAGTCGTATCCAAAATGAGAAGATGGTCTATGCAATTATATTTCTCAAAAGCCATAGAGACAGTATGATACTCGCAATAAATAAAAAATCACTGCATTCCAAGAGTTGTGCATTGTATGGACTTTTATACGACATATTCTCTGCAGAAGATATTGGACCAAGCATGTTGACTGCAATCTGATGTCCTAATGAATACCTGTTATTTGCAATTCTTGAGAACATTCTAAGCAACTTGCTTTTGCACAGCCTAACCAATCAGTTTTATCTGGCTTCTTCATATATGGGATATACCGTAGGTTAGATAGACATCAGTGGATTTGAGAGTTTTATGTCAGCAATTGTAGTATGGACAGATAATTCTGTGCATTCGTTTAGATTATTTTGGATTTCTGCTATTTGTATGGTTTTTTGATAGGCATATAAATATTTTTGTGATTATATGCTCGTTCCCCATCGTCGAGGCGAGCTTTTATTGTTCTAAACTTGTGATCAGTGGATTATCTATGATATGTTTTTGGTCTATGCAATTTTCCTTGATTTCTGAGAATTCTCGCAACTGCATTAGTTGCTAAAAACTCTTTTTAATGAAAAGATAATGTGCGGTTGATTTAAAAAGTATTATCGAATTTATACCTGTGCTCTTTCCAGTCAAGTGTGGGGCTTATACAATTTTATTGCATGATCGCCATTACCATTTATTTATGCCAATATTGGTTCAATTTCATTCTGCAACGAGTTACATAAATTTTTGCTGCTTCTCTCTCTGATGGTAACATATTTTACGTTTCCTTTGCTGAACTTTGCAGGAAATCAAGTCCCACTCAAGTAACCTGTCACTAGTGCTATTAGATGAAGTATGTGATCTATTTATATTTAGCCCATGTTTAAAAACACATTTCATTGGACCCACAACTTTTATCCACTTTTTAATCATACATTTCATGGGATCTACTAGCTTATAATCTCAAAAGCTGTCAAACAAGGGCTTAGATTCTTTTGGAGCCGAAGAATATGTTTGGCTAATACTTTTTCTCATATATCCTTTGATGCTTATTGTCACAAATATCATATGAACACTCACTCAATATAGTGAGAGACAGGTCTGCAAGTTTTTGCTGGAATAGAAGAATGGAAAGAGTTAATAAAAGACTGGTGATATTAGAATATTTATCGGGTGATAAAACTTACAATATTTCCAGGTAGGTGCTGGGACAAATCCACTAGAAGGAGCTGCACTTGGGATGTCTTTGCTGGAATCTTTTGCAGAAACTGGAGCTTTACTAACAGTTGCTTCCACACATCATGGAGAGCTTAAAACGCTAAAATACAGGTAGCTGATGTAAAGATGGAACATCTATATAGGCCATGTGATTTTACCTTTTCTAGTTTTCTAAAATTAGGTTTCATTATTTTAATTGTGACAGCAATGATGCCTTTGAAAATGCGTGCATGGAGTTTGACGAAGTGAATTTGAAGCCAACTTATAGAATTCTTTGGGGAATACCAGGTTAGAACTTTATTCTTTTGTCAGATACGGGGCTCTTGGTTCAACTTGAAGTTCTTTGCAATAAGTTTGATTTGATTAGTATACAATAATGGATGTTAATAATCAGCAGAACCTCCAGTAGGAACTATTTTGTTTCCGGACTTTCTCTTCGACAAATATCTCCCGGTAGAAGAGTAATATTAAATTATTTTCTACCGCAGGACGTTCAAATGCAATTAATATTGCTGAAAGACTAGGGATACCAAATGAGATTCTGGATGATGCTCGTGAACTTTATGGAGCAGCTAGTGCCGAAATTAACGAGGTAATTTCATTTGCTCGTCCACAGCTAATTAAGATAATGATGACAAGGATAAATTCTGAGCTTTTTTGTTGAAGGTTTGATTTTATATATACAGGACTTGGAAGAAGGCTTTCATAAACTCTTGTTATGGTAGTTTGCATAAAAATGTGATAACATTGTTTTAATTTAACCTGCTGCAACTAGTGGTGTCAATTAGGTAGGTCTGGGAGGCCCATAATGGCCTGCCTACGGGAGTGGGCTGGGTCGGGGTTGGTGACAAATTTCTCAATGTGACCCGTGTTACCATCCCTAGCCACAAGTCTACCTCAAATTTATACTGATTTATGCTGCAGAATGTTTATTTCGTAGCCACAAATTTGTTGTTTAGTTTGCCTAATGCATTCTGCACTGGTTAATAACTGCAGATCATACTTGACATGGAAAGATCCAAGCAGAACTTTCACAAAAAGGTTCACGAAGCGCAACACCATCTGATGTGAGAATTTTTTGCTCAAAAAATTATATGTGAGGATTGAGGTGCTCGAAAAATTATACATGAGGATTGAGGTTCAATTACCAAAAAAAAAAAAAAACACTTATTTTCATCTATTTAACAATTGAAAATTGAACCTAAATCCTTTTTACCAATATAGCAATCAGAGGTTTTCTTGCCCTTTTTTTTTGTGGCATGCAGGCTCTCAAAGAATCTTCATCACAAACTACTGGTGACCAGAAAGAAAGTAGTGGAACACAGCATCGAAGAAAGATACGGGATGATGCAAGAAGTATCTGAGGCAGCAGCTGCGGCACGTTCCATTCTTCACAAGAAACTGCGAATATATCGCTCATTGCCTAATCAACCTACAGAGGTTAAGACTGTTGAAAACAACAGGCATAATTCGACAATTAACGACCATTCTACAAGCCCGGAAGAATATGAACCTTCTGCAGCAATTGAGACTGCGGAGTCACTGAATAATGCAATGCAATCAGTTGCAGGTATTATACTTGATGTGAATCGTGTTCGTGTTTCTGCTTAGAAATCCACACTGATCCTTGTAGTTTCGTTATTTTCGCCTTTATCCATTGCAGAAAAGAAGCGTGGGCCACCCACTATTGGTGATATGGTGAATGTTCCTTCCCTAAACAAGAAAGCAACTGTTCTAAAAGTGGAGCCATCTAGAGGAGAAATAGTAGTCATGGCTGGTAACATGAAGTTGAAGTTAAAACTATCTGATGTTGTACCCTGATGGCTAAGAAGAACATTATCCTTATACGAAGTAGACTTTGCTTGAATATTTTCTGCATGCCTTGTACGAGGGAATCAACTAATTATGTCTGCTTCTGGAAACGTGTAGTTCCCTTTTTTCTGAAATGGCAACTGGAGCTTTTTCTTTGCTTTGGCAGAGGTCTCAAACGAGCTGGGCCGTGTTGGATTGTCTTGGCAGAGGCCCGTGCTGAAAAATGCTGGCCCAGTGCGAAATTGTTTAAGAAACTTGAAACAGAAGGGGAACTCATCAAACAACACTCTCCTGATTGAGAAAATGACCAAAAGAAAGACAGTCAATTCCTATAGTGAAAGTCTCCACGATGTTTTTTAAATTTTAAGTGATATTAAATTTGACTGCCACATATTTAGTTCACTTGTCAATCAAACGTGCCATGTCAAGCTATGATTATAAACATTGTAAAGAATGAGAGCATTTGAGTAAGTTGCGTCTATGAATTACAAAGAGAAAAGTTACTCTCTCTATATGGTTCTAAACAAGTATAAAAGAAAAAGGATTTATAATAATTACACTACCATGCTATAAACCCGAGATTCCCGCATTATTTACACTTGATCCCCACAACTTCTCTCATGGAAGGACTATTATCAGCCATGAATTCAGTACATTTTAGAGCAATATCCGTCAATTCCAGTGCTTTCCTCTGCTCTTCTGAATCCCAGAAAACATGACAGAAAATTACTCTGTAATTTATCCTTACCCCAGGATACAATATCTAAGCCTTCTTCAAAAAGAGAGATCTTAAGGCAATTTTCTGCAAAGAAGTTCTTGTAATATAATTCCACAGCTGTATACTTAAAAAGATTTTTCTGTCAGACTTGTTGAGTATGCATTCTCTGGATTGTATAATGTATACATACGTTAGTATTTGCAAATGTGAAATTTTGAAGTAATATGTAAATCAGAAGGTTAAATTCATTGTTAGTCGCCCCTTGTAGCGTTTTTTGCTTTGCACCCAGATCTTTTTTTGTTATGAATTAGTCACTCAAGTGTTACTTATGCTTCAGCTTTGTACCCGTCTAACTCTGTTAGCTGATATAAAAAAACCATTGACGTGGTTAATGGAAAATCCGCTAGTTTTGATTTCTAGCTGGGCCAAAAAAAAAAGCGTTTCTTTGAAAATACACATTTTGAAAGCACAATTAGTCCCAAAAAAAAAAAAAAATGTTTTTGTCCTTATTAGGACGATGAAAACAAACGTATTGATGAATTTCTCAGGCTATGCCATATTTTTTAGTCACTAACACTACTAATATGTGTGCATCTCGAGTACACATGCTTGAGGAGCATATATGCCCACTAACAATGGGCGACCTCATGTCCTCATCGGGCTTCACTCCTTGCCAGAGCACACATACCCAAGGAGCACATCTGTCCACTAACAATGAGTGACTTCCTCAGACTTCACTCCTTGTCCGAGAACACATACCTGAAGAACATATCTGTCCGTGACCTCCTCGGACTTCACTCCTTGTCCGAGAACACATACCCGAAGAACATATCTATCCACTAACAGTGGGTGACCTCCTCGGACTTCACCCCTCGTAAGAGTGCAATAATTTTTGGGAATAAATTTTTGATCTTATATTGTGGGCTGGGATGAGGGATCAGTGATGATTAGGACAGCAAGGTGGACTAGACACTGAGAAGATGGGATAAAATAAATATACGTTGTTCGGTTTGAATAGTTTTTAACTTATAATTAAATTATTTAAAGCGTAAATTGAAGTCAAATAGTCCAATCGAGGACACCATCAAAATCGAATCGCCCATTTATGCTTCCGTGTAGAAAAATGTCTCTGCTCTTTATTATCATATAGGTGCATAGAGTTTTTGACCAAATTCTCTCTCTTTCTTTATTGGAAAAGCAAGTCTACGTTCAAGTCAATTGAATCCATGTATATATCTCCCCTTTTTCCTTAAAAGAGGGAACACTCCAATTACTATTCATTTAGGAGATATCTTCCTTTTCCATTTTATCCTCAAACAAATACCTTTAATTTTTTGTTCAAATTGATGACTGATTTTTTTATGACCTTTTCCTTAAAAGAGGGAATACTCCAATTCTCCAATTACTATTCATTTAGGAAGTATTTTCCTTTTCCGTTTTATCCTCAAACAACTACCTTTAATTTTTTGTTCAAACTGAGGACTGATTTTTTTTTTTTATGAAAAATGTCTCGTTTAGGGTGTGTTTGAGCCACATTATTTTAAAAGAATGTATTCTGAGTAGATTGATGAAAAATGTGTGGTTGAAAAAGAAGGAAAAATTATTGATGTGATGAAAAATATTATTTTATTGAAAAATTGTGATTAAAAATGAATAAAAGAATGAAAATGAAAATTTTTATGTATATCAAATCGGGGCTTAGCTTGTCTATCCCCTTTACCTTAAAAGAGGGAATACTTACTAGCCGTTGGTGCATATTTATGGCCATTTTTAGACATTATAGGACTGTTGCAAGGGACAACTCCATGTGAAGTGTGAACAATATAATTTAAGTTTTACCCTAGCCTCCAACCACCTATTAATTTGGAATTGATTAAAAGTGGTTCGAGTCTTGGGGGGTAAAAAGGGTAGAGGAGAGATTAAAAGATTCTTATCGTACATGCACTTGTTATTTACGTGTCAGAGTGGATAAAAAATTGAAAGGTCCATTTATCGCGCAACGATCTGAAAAATACTAAAATGAAGGGGAAATGGGCACCTAACAGGCTAGACTTTCCCATTTTATCCTCAAACAACTACCTTCACTTTTTTGTTCAAACTGAGGACTGATTTGTTATAAAAAAACATCATTTAGCTTGTCTAACATCTATCTCGTCCGTCTCGATAGAAAGTCTCTCTCGATAGAAAAGAGGCGAAAGAAAACTTCCTGTAAATTCAATGGATGATTATGGTCGAGAAACAGAAGTTCGTGGGTGTGATATAGTAGAAGGTGACAGAGCTCGTGAAATTTTTGCAAGATTTGGCATGGACGAGTAAACCAGTGAAGAATCCAATGGTTCCAGGTACTAAGCTGTCAAAAGACGAGACAGGGACTAAAGTTGATACAACCTTGTTTAAGCAAGTGGTTGGTAGTCTTATGTACTTGACTGCAACTAGACCTGATTTGATGTATGGAGTGAGTGTTATTAGCAGGTTCATGTCTCGTCCTACTGAGCTTCATTGGCTTGCAGCAAAAAGAATACTCAGGTACTTGGAAGGTACAACTGAGTTGGTGATCTTTTACAAGAAAGGAGATCGCAAGGATCTCATAGCTTACACTGACAGTGATTTTGTTGGGGACTTGGATGATCGGAAGAGTACCTCAGGGTATGTACTTTTGCTTGGTTCGGGAGCAGTGTCGTGGATGTCCAAGAAACAACCTGTGGTGATTTTGTCTACTACTGAGGCTGAGTACATAGCTGATGCCTCTTGTGCTTGTCAAAGTGTGTGGTTGAGGAGAATTCTAGAGAAGCTTGGTTATATACAGAACAAGTGCACTACTGTTTTGTGTGACAACAGTTCAACTATTAAGTTATCTAAGAATTCTGTTTTGCATGGTAGAAGTAAACACATTGATATTCGCTTTCATTTCCTTCGTGGTCTTGCAAGAGATGGCATTGTTGAACTGGTATACTGCAACACTCAAGAACAAGCTGCTGACATAATGACAAAGCCTTTGAAGTTGGAGACATTCTTGAAGCTTCGAAGTATGCTTGGAGTTTGTGTCATGGAGTCCCAAATACTCTTTGCTGTGTCTCTGTCGAGTATTGTCTCCATAATGTTCCGATCTATAGCTTCAAAAAGGTAATTCTTGACCTTCAAGTCCTTCAACTTAGCATCATCGATTGCTTTGCGCAGTGCTTCACTCAATGTAGTGCCGTCTGTTGCTGCAGGTATCCTGTTTTCCACAAGACCCCAATATTCCTTCGAACGAAGGAAATTTTCCATCAACATCGACCAATGGTCATAGTGACCATCAAATTTTGGAATTGAAGCCTGCACATAACTATTCTCTCATGCCATCTCTTTCAACTCCACTCTCTCAAGAAACTGCTGTTTCTTTCAATCACACAAAACTAGGCCCCTGTAATGGAGCTCTGATACCAAATGTTGAAAACACTCTGATCTTTCTGTAGAGCAAAAGTTTGAATGAAAAAGTCCGTTTTATTGAATGCAAAACAGCAGTAAAATAAAGCCAATTACAAGAGGATAAACTGAAAAAGCAACCCACGTTTAAGCAACAACCTAAACGTGGTAACAAACTAAGAGGAATTTGTCAAATCTTAAGCTACCATCCCTTGCGAATAGGACTTATTAACAGAAACTTAACTTGCATTAAATCCTAATAACCAACACGGGAGAGAGGTGAAGGGCGGTGCCAACTTCGATGGTGGTGATAATGATGGAGAACATGGACTTCATTATGGCGCTGACCTCCGTGATGGCGGTGGTTTCTGGACTTGTGAAATCAGGACAGGTATGATTTCGATATCTACAATTTTTTCCGATTCGTTTATTGAGCTGTCATAGAAAAGCATTTCATTCCATTTTTTTCTTCTCTCTCTAGAAATCCACATGAAATCTCAGCTCCGTTAACCAGGTACTCTATCAGCATTCTCTCTCAACTCTTTTAACCGAGTATTTCAGCTTTTCTTCCTTCCAAAACACACACTCACACAGATGTATCATGTATGTATGTATATATCTATGTAGATATCGCCTTCAATTGTCCTTTTTTTACATCTAAACTCATTTCATTTTCTTCTCCAGTCAATCGAGCCTTGAAACAGGTGCTCAAATTCTCTCTTTTGTTGTATTCTTCGTATATACATGTGAAGAAATCACCGCCAGCAGTATCGGTGTTGTTCTGAATGCCCGTGGACTTCGTGTCACCTCTATTAAAATTGATCAGTTTTTAAGCGATTGTTATTATTATAGGGGCGAGAAGCTGAAGTGAAGGTGGAAATAGCGGTGAGTAGCTGACGTGAAGAAATGCGACTGGAAGGTTGATTCAGAAGAGGTGGACGGGCGGTTGAGATTGCTCTGCCAGTCGCGTTTCTTCACTTCAGCTTCCGTCCCTATTCCCACCTTCATCAGCCACATTTGCCATGCTGGATCACCAGGTATTTTCCAATGCTTTTATTTCATTGCCATTACCTATGGTTTCTCATCATTTTCTTGCTAAATCTCGATTTTATCCAATATAATTTGTTTATTCACTTCGTTAATATTTTCAATTGCCCATTCGTTTATTCATTTATCTGCAAGCTTAAACGCATCTATATATCTTTTTAATCAAAATCGTTTTCACTTGTTACCATTCATTTATAAGTTATTCGTTTGCTTCATGATTTTTTTGTTATTGCTATGCTCTTTAGTATTGAGCTACGATTTTAAATCAATCTCCGTTAAATGATATGGGATTTCCCACGAAGGTATGAGGTTGCACCACCAATAAATGGGGAATTCATATTGCCCATACTATTGTGCTAAGTGAACTTTATAAGACCACTCTAGACAAGATTTACGAGGAACGTGACACTTTCAATGAGAAGATAGTGGTGATATTTCTGTAGTTTATTTTTGTGTGTTTAGTGATTGATTGTTTCATTGTGAATCATATAGGATAAGTTGCAAATTGCAATTATTACTATGGAAACTCTCATTTTCTTAATTGAATCGATTCGACTTTTAAATTTTAGTTTGTATGATGTGTTCTTTGAATTTTGTCCTACAACCTATATTGAGGCTTTCATGTAATGGATGCAAATTCTCTTTGCTGCCATCAGAAATATTTTTTTATTGTGCAAAAAAAAAAAAAAAAATCGATATATATATATATATTGATTGAATGGAGTTGCTAAAAAAAGATTTTATATAGCTCATCCCAAATTTATCCGGAACAATATTTAGTTTGTTGTGTATACGAAGCTCCTTATCTAGTTTTAATTAAAATGAAGAATAAAATAATTAAACAAACAAATTTAGGAACTTTAGAATAAAACATTTAACTCACTACTCTGCTTGTTCAAGAATAAGCAATAAAAATATGATTACAGTATGAATTGGCGGGTTTTTTCCACATCCCTATAAATCAAAAAAAGAAAACTGTGTTTTTCTTTTAATTATTTTTATTTATTGTTTTATTCATAATGATGGTAAGTGATTTCTTTGACTGTGTTATTCTCAATGTGGTTTGTACATGACTAATATATATTTAAAAAAAATTAAAAATTTATTTATGACATTTTATATAATAGAATTTTTTTACAACAGAGAATTTGACTATAAAATTATTTTCCTATCTATTTATTAAAAAAATTGTTTAAAAAATAAAATATAATTACAATTTATGCCTTTAAAATTTTTAATCTTAGTATCAACTTACTCCCGAGTATAAAAGAAAATGCAAATATTATATTAAACTTATAATGAAGTCAACTAGAAGAATTTAATTTTGTTAGGCAAGAGAAGTCTAGCGTTGCCGTAACGTTTACTTAGATTGGAAAATTTTCATCGTAGGTCCTTAATCTAAAGTTGTTACAGCGATTTGGCTCTGAACCTTTTTTTCTTGAACTTTTCATGTCTAATTTTTATTTTTTTTTATATTTATAGTACCTAGATCTCAATGTTTAGATCCACTTTATCACTAAAATCTATTAAATTTTTTTTCTTTTGAATAGAAAATAAAAACAAAACTCAAATCTTTTCCCAAATTCAATGATCACTTATTTTCTTTAAACTCAAATAACCCATCCCAATAGGAAAGAGAAGTCTAAATCAAAATAAAAAAGAATCACAAGAGAAGTCATTGAAGGACAAACAACTAACAAAGATTGAAAATAGAAAAGTTACAAATGCGTAATTGTTTCTCAACCTTTTATTTATTTTCTTATTAAAATTATTTGTATTTACTAATTTCACTTGACAAATAAAAATCTTATTGGATGCGACCTTTCAAAGGTTAGATAAAACCCGTCCACCGAGATGAAGATGACGTGGACTCATACGATCCAATACTAAAATACCCAATATAGAAAACGATGACCCATTTTTTACCAATTCAATTAATTGAGGATCTCTATACCAATTTTCCCAAGTAAATTGAACGTTCTTGACTTTTACTTCCCTCCATTACTGTCCTGTCGGCACTTGATCATAAAACCTCAAAACCCTCGACATTTTTCATTCGCCATAGCCATTTTTTCTTCACTCAAAGCCTGAATCAATGAAAATCCTTTTCCTACTTCCTCTCTTCTTCACATTTTTCCTCTACACGATCCGTGCCGAGATCCGATTCTCGGAGATCCTCTCTGACTCGCGATCCACCATCCCTTTCGATGAATTCGGATTCACCCATTCCGGCTACCTGAACCTCACTGTCACGGATATTATTTTATTGCCACCTGGACCCGGTCCTGAACCCGATCTCTCTTTTATCGGGTTCTTCCTATGTTCTCGGGAATCATGGTTGCACGTACTCGAGCAGCTTCAGGAGGGTAAAATTCAATGCTCCCTCCAATCCAGTTCCATCATCCCCGTTTTAACTTTCAACCACCTCCAGAACCCGAACCCGACCGGAAATTTGAATACTTCTATCAAAGTATCTGAATCTAATCTGTTCGCTCTGGTTTTTGCCAATTGTATACCGAATTTGAAAGTTTCCATGAATGTTCATTCCGTAATGTACAATTTTAACTCCAAAACAAAAACTTTCGATTTTTTATCGGCAGGGAAAACTTCTCTCCCTTCAATTTACTTCACGTTTTTCTTAATATATTTATTCTTAGGGACTGTTTGGATTTATACCCTGTATAAAAAGCGTTTATCTGTTCACAGAATCCACTTTTTTATGCTTGCGGTCTTGATTTTGAAGGCATTTAATTTATTATTCGAGGCTGAGGATAAGTCTTACATCAAGAGATCTGGAAGTGCTCATGGGTGGGATGTTTTGTTTTATATATTTAGCTTTTTGAAGGGTATTACACTGTTCACTTTGATAGTTTTGATAGGAACTGGATGGTCGTTTCTTAAACCTTATTTGCAAGATAAAGAGAAGAAGGTTTTAATTGTGGTAATTCCATTGCAAGTGGTGTCGAATATAGCACAAGTTGTGATTGATGAGGCTGGACCTTATGGCGAAAATTTGTATACTTGGAAGCAAGTTTTCTTGCTTGTGGATATTATCTGCTGTTGTGCAGTTCTGTTCCCTATAGTATGGTCGATTAAGAAGTTGAGAGAGGCTGCCAGGACGGATGGGAAGGCCGCAGTGAATTTGATGAAGTTGACTTTGTTTAGGCAGTACTATGTTGTGGTTATTTGTTATATCTACTTTACGAGGGTGATAGTTTATGCGTTGGAGTCTATAACATCGTATAAGTATCAGTGGACTGGTGTGGTGGCTGCTGAATTAGCTACTCTTGGGTTTTATGTGTTTACTGGGTATAATTTTAGGCCTAAAATGCATAACCCTTATTTAGCTATTGATGATGAAGAGGAGGAAGCTGCTCCCGAGGCACTCAAGCTTGATGATGAATTTGAATTGTGATACTGTGTTAAGACAGCTTGAAGCATGTATATTAGTAAGGCCATGTGGAAAACATTCACTCTATTGAATATTAGACAGTTTCGACATCAATGAATAAGCCTCTGTTCTCTGCATACAGTGAAAAGTGAAAACATGTGTACCTCTTCTTTTTTCGGCTCTTTTTACTATTAGATAAAGGTTCTGTAATCTCTGTGGCTTTTTTTACGACATTATGGTGTTAAATAACTGTGGCCTGCTGCTAAATGTTTTTCTGATACACAAAATATTATATTCCCTTTGCTTTCTGTTCTTTCAGCTGAAGTACAATCTTTATTTGATAAAGCTCGGCAATCTTTATTTGGCTCACGAAAGGTGTCAGTCCATATTATATCTGTTCTTGATTCTCTTGAATGGAGCTATGTTGAGTGGTAAAGATTCAAGGTCAAAAGGATTAGGTTGATCACGGTCGTTTTAGGTAGTGGTATCTGTCTCTTCCGCACATTCATTAGCTGTTAGCACATACTCTGTGTATGTGCAGGAGCATTGCGTTGCATTTTTTACGTAAATTATGCAACTATACAAGTAGCTAGGATATAATCTTACCATGTACATTATCTTTTTTTGTCACTGCATCTCTACAGTTTACTATGCTTGGTGTTTATAAAATGCACACTACATTGATCGAATGCCCCGAGTATTTTATTCTGGCACGATGACCATCACTTCTATGGCCTCAACGGCTCCATTTCATGATTCATTTTTCTATATCTTCATGTTTTGTTACCAAGCACATTGAATGGGACACATCTTAGAACACTATTAAGAAAAGTATACTCTTCATATAAACTTATGAGGGGATTGGCACAGACTAAAGCGGAAGTGGATTGGTTGGTTCTCTAAGGTAGGAGACAGGAGCTCCACCCTAGATCACCAAAGACGGGTGGATGTTCAGTCTCAGTGGCATAAAACCAATGCTGTTTGGAAATTGAAACTTAAAAGTGGAAAGATTAGAAAGGAAGACACTTTGGGGGGAACTAGTGATTGTGTGTATATTATTAATTAACATAACAAATTTAAATAACATTCAACAATAGCATAACAAATTTAAATAACATTCAACAATAGCATAAATATTAGAAAATAATATAAAATAAACATAAGAATGGAGTTAAAGTTGTGTTGCCTCCTCTTCGTGTGGTACTTTCAACACTACATGATTCATGATAAAATCCATATAGCTCGTAGTCAGTTCTCTTTCTATGAACATGAACATAATGAGATAAAGAACGAACATTTATCAAATTGTTAAAATAATAGATTATAAAATATATATGGAGAATTTTAAATGTTCTTAAGTTGAATTGAACAACAAAATTTTCCATCCCTTTTCCCTACAATAAAGAAAATTAATTCAATTAAAATATAATTTACACTTTGTTGTGTTTTTTTATATCGCAAGTGTACGATATTGTAACATGTAATATAGTTGACCTATGAGTTCGGATATTATTCACACGAGGACTAAACTTTAGTACTTCATCTAGTTTTCCTACTCTTATTTGACAAAACTAAACAAATAAAGAAATTTGATTGTTGTGAATATTGATTTTCTTAAATAAACTAAATACCTAAGACAAATGAAAATTATGATGAAATAACAAACACAAACCGATCAAAGATTCACGTATGTAAAATGTACTAGGGCAAAACAATTTCACCTATTGATCACTTTAATTCCTAATTCAAGATTCTAACCTAATGTAGTGTTCGGTCCAATTCTCCTAGGCATTCAATTTACCCCTCTGGAGTTCTCATTGAGCTTATTTAACTAATTCAATTTCATATCTCTATACGAATTATCTTAGTTAAACGAGTTATGGCACTAGGAATTTAGGTAACGATCGCAATATTTAGTATAGGTATCTCTACACGTTATACTTCGTTACCGAATTTTATTACACGTTCTAAACCTCAAACCCACCTCTCGATTCGTAAGATACTCAATGGATCATTAAATTATTGGCCAAATAATTCAAAGCATTGCATTCATAATAAAATCAACACATGGAAGAATAAAACTCAGAATTCTTGAATCAAATAACTTAGGGTCTCAATAAATTACATTGTTTGCCCTAATAAGAAACTTAGCTGCTCATAATGAAAACGATAAAATAAATAACAATGTTCGAATATATCACCGAGTTTAATTGATAATAAAGATGGAAAGAATCAGCTCTTGCACCAAAATTTTCTTCCGCTTCTAATCATTGATTTTAACTCAAATCCTTAATGTAGTTCTTCTTGTGAATTCCTCTTCGATCTTGTGTTTTTTCTCTCAATTTTGCAAAAAGTGGAACCCCCAATTTGTGTCTTCTTTGGTCTATTTATAGTTTCCCATATGTCCCGGGCGCTGAGTTGTTGTTCACTTTGCGTATGCTTCAGTATTTTTGTCATAAGTTTTTCTTTCGATGTCCGATTAAGATGATTCAAGATGCTTTGGAAAGATAACTCAAAGAGCTACAACTTTGATCTACAACTTTGATAGAAGTAACTCTTCTTCAATTCGAACGTTTACTAGGCAAAAAATGAGTCTCAATCTCCAACTAAAAATTTGAACATCCTTGCGCGGTTGAAAATTGATTTGTTTTCACTCCTTTTGATTTCTAGTTGTATCCATTTGACCCCTAGCATTCTTGAATCTTCATCGTGAGTTTCGACACAACTTTTTTGTATTTGCACTTTAGCCCCAAAACTTTAGATTTTGTCCCTTTTCACCATTTTTCGATTTTTTCTTTCAATTTCACTTCCATTCATTGAGTTTCACCTAATAACACATTATATAATAAATTATGTTATAATTTCATTAAAAGAATTATGAAATATCAATATTTTGGAGCCCGAGTAAGTGTATAAAATACACTTATCACACTTTAAAACTATTAGTTTTAATCATGTATTAAAACTGAAATTAAAAACAAAACTAAAAATTTATAAGGTATTAATTTTGAAATTTAAACTTATATTTTTTATGTTACAACAGACATGCAATAAAATTTGCTTGCTGAACTGAAATTCCAATTCAGTCTCTTAAGTAGGGTTAGACAAAGGTTCCTGAACCGAACCGAACCGAGCGGTTCTTCAGAAATTAAATACCCAAACGAGTATTTGAATCGAGAACGACAGGTTCGGTTCGGTTCTCGGTTCTAGGCCAAGAACCGAATAAGAACTTAATCTAAATAATTTATTTAGTTTTTTATATTTAATTAATTTTTTTAATTTTTTTCTAAACAAATGAGCAAATTAATTAGGTAAATTTAATTTTTGGTATTTGTATATATTGAATTAATCTTATTGGACAGTTTGTTATTTATATGATTTTAAATTGTGATACGTTAATTTGTAATAGTTACGAATGGACATGTTATTAGTGATGTTTATGTAGTGTTGTTGTAAATGTTAAAAAAATTAATTATGGTACGGAACCAAACTGAACCGAACCGAACCCGAACAGTTCCATAATTATATTTGGACCCGACGATTCCATTTATTAAATACCCGAAATTTTTGGGTCGGTTCAATTCTGGAGACAACCGAACCGAATTGGACCATGTCCAGCCCTACTCTTAAGTCTCGTGTATGTTAGGCATCAAAATCATGGGATCAAGAAAGTGCCTTTGGTACTTTGATGGTCAAGTTAACTGTCGATACAAGTTATAAGGGGAATTGGGTGTAGGAGAGAGATTAGGCTAGAGACTAGAGAATTTGTAACTCTACCTTTACTTGATATAGGGGACGAATCCTTGTGGAACTAGGTTAAGTTATTGCAACGCTAATTCAGTGCGTTATGTAGTAATTGGTTCGTGGAATTCTGATCAAGTTATGGTAAATTTAGTTTGTTTCACTTCTGTAGTTGGGTCTTTATAGAGATTTATTCTCCTCTTCCTTAATCCCCCAATAATCACATTCTGATTAGAATGTCACGGTCATTTCACCCACCAACTCCCGTCAATACTTCGCCCTCAGTGTTTGGTGCAAGGGTTTCCATCGGTTGTCAAAGGTTTTGCCCAGAGGCACGGTTGTGTGACGATAATATTGACGAAGGCAAATGCTAGTGTATTAGCAAAGACCTCGTTATTTTCAAATTACATTTTTCTTTTTGTTATTTTAAACTACACATTTTTCAATAAAATAATATTATACGCAAATCCAAAATTTTTCCTTATTTTTTAACCACATATTCTTCATCGACTCACTATTCAAAAATGCATTGAAGGATGCATCAAACTGTAATTCATCCTAGAAAAGCTGACAAAACCAGTAAACAAAATAATACCAACTTGTTATATGTTTAATGACGCCAAACTGATTCTAACTTAATTTGCAGAAAAAAATGCGTTCGAAATTCAGAGTCAGTTTAATGTCATTACAACACTAACTTCCCTAGCACAACTCATTTTCTTCAGGAATGGATTTAAGAATAGGCTTCCAACTTGTCTGAGAATCAACTGAATTACCCGATCTATCCATTCCTAGGATAACTGCTTCAACTGATATTTTCTTTGATAGTAACTCCTGAAGCTGCTTCTTTGTAATGACCACTTTAATCCTCTTGACTGGAGCTGCTGGCTCAGCTTCAGCCCCGACTGGTGGTGGCGCAGCTTCTGTAGGCAGAGTTCCAATTGGAACCAGATTCAACAGAGGAGATCCAGTGCTATCCGGTCTCTCTACCTTGAAAAATCTGTTGTTTCTTCCTCTGCCTATTCTGATACACGAATTTATATCGAGCCCGCCAAAAGAGAGAGAATTTCCCATATATGCTGGTGCTTAAAAGAAAAACAAGAACGACGATAACAAAACTCAAAGACGATTCAAGAAATTTGGGGGTGCAAAGCAAAAAAACAAGGACGCCCTTAAAATTTAAGGTCTTAGTAACGACTTCACTTGTCTAGAGTCGAGTCCCTTCTGAATCAAACTAAAGAGGAAGAGCTGTAAGAACATTATGCTGCAATAGATTTCTTGAATGCAAAGAGGAAATGTAAGATTATATACAAGAAGAGTAAAGATAGTTGTTTTTCACCTTTTTGTGATGAAAAAGTCACAATATTTTTTTTAAAGCAAGCCAATGAGGATTTGAACTTTAATGAAAGAAAGTGGTAAAGATTTTACTGCGTTTGTCAACACGCATGCAACAAGGGTCGGTTTAGAGGATAGTTGCGCATAGGCATCGCTCATCCTTGTGCTTTATTCCTAGAAGCTCTTGTAATTTATGTTAATATTTGGAATTCCATCTTAGAAGGTTAAGATTATTAAGATGAGTAACTCAAATCCTTATAAATTGATCTATATTTTAAATCCCACTTACAAGATGTTGATGGTTCGAGTAAATCAACATTGAAATTCTCGTGCTTATTTTTTGGGTTTTAATCTAATGGTGGCTCGTTCGAGTAAACCAATCTTGAAATTCCTGTGCTCATTTTTTGAATTTTTAGTCAAATTGAATTGTTCGTTGAAACTTAATGGACTCGATACCATATTAATATATAAGGTCTTATTAAGAGGTGTAATCCAAATCCCTACAAGTTGGTATATGATTTCATCTTTATTCGATGTGGATTTATCCCTTAATAATTTATACTTTTCTCGTTCGTCGATATTCAGTTAAAGAATCTTTATTTCAAAATCGTGCATGAGATTGTCGTCCGATTTGGGCAATCGGCCACACGCCATAGAATGGTCCTTCCTAAAGAATGTTTACAATATGAGAAAAATCTTTACAGAAGGGCATATAATCGAGTAAAAGACAGCTCGGTTTTTTGAAGCTTTATTACATCTTGTGAACTGTCCTGCCTTTATAAATCATCTATTTTGTAATTCTTTGGTGTGTGTGTGTGTTTTTTTTTTAATATATTTTTTGGTAATATCTTTGTGTTTCTGGTGAGTCCATAGTAGTTATAAACAAACCTTAACGTGTCTATGAATATATTATATTATATTTCACCTTCCAAGAGAAGGGGAGAAATTTTCTCTCAAAAAGATGCCAGCACAATATTTTATATTCTTTTTTATACATATAACTTAGATATTTTGTATCGTATGTCTATAAATAGTATTTCTCGATTAGTGAAATTTATTTAATAAAAGACCATGAAATCGTGTTTTTTTTCTTAAAACATAATAGCTTCATAGGGTGTTGAGTCGAGTCATATTTCTTCATATGTTTTGATGGATATTATTATTATTGCAGAAAAATGATGTCCCAAAAGAGTAGAAAAAGAAGAAATAATCCTAAAAGTAGTGTGCTTGAGGTTCAGTTCAGTGGAGATTATATGGTTTAGGTGTATAGTAGGGACAAAGGGTTCAGTTGGCAACTTAGGTTTGTTTCAATTCAGACAAATATATAACAATGTTTTTAAATAGCAAGGGCATAGGTGTTGTTGGGGTCCTCCACTAAGGAAGGAAGAATGTCGTTATCAGATGGGAAGACAATGGGTAACACAATTGTGACTTTGGAGGCGACAAAGATCTTTTGCCTTTTTACCAAAAAAACTACTACTCCACTTTGTAATTCTTTTGAAAAAGAGATTTGTAATCAACTTTTAAAAACGAATAGTAAAATTTTGTGATCTTAGAAATTATTTTTTATGCGTCTCAATCTTAACTCTCATTTTAATATTGGATAGTATGGAAATTGTTTTTGTATTTTTACTTTGATACTAGCTTGATTTACACTTCAAGGGCATGTTTGAGCCACATTATTTAAAAAAATGTATTTTGGAATAGTAGATTGATGGAGAACGTGTGGTTGAAAAAGAAGAAAAAATTATTAATGTGATGAAAAATTATTTTATTGAATAATTTGTGGTTGAAAATGAGTAAAAAAATGAAAATGAAAAATTTTAATGTGTACCAAACAGAGACCAAATCTTAAAATTTGAAGGAGTTTTCTTAGGCATGCAAGTTTAGGTCCAGCACAAAGCGAGTCATGGGTCCCATATTTTGACACGTCTAGTTCAATTGGATCCTCCACTTTTTAATTCCAATCAAAGTTGCTCCTTTACCCTTAGTCTTGTATGTAAAGCATTATCATGAAAGGGCCCCAAAAAGCATTAATCAAGGATGACATCTAAATTTAAGCAGGAACCTAAAAATGAGAAGATAGAAGATTTGTTTCGTGATGATTGGAAATCAAACTTTTACGTTCTCATCGAGCTTTTACCAACGAAAAACGCTCACAGTATTCGCATAAAATCGATAGAAGAGCCCGAGCCACGAGCTGGCTCGCCCAAAA
The DNA here is from genome assembly GCA_019097785.1 of Fraxinus excelsior. Classification (NCBI taxonomy): domain Eukaryota; kingdom Viridiplantae; phylum Streptophyta; class Magnoliopsida; order Lamiales; family Oleaceae; genus Fraxinus; species Fraxinus excelsior. The sequence goes on along the minus strand of CM032632.1, from coordinate 28,221,415 downwards.
AATAAAAACTTCTTTCTTCCTTCTAAATAACTTATCTAACCTTAAAATAAATAAATAAATAAATAAAATGAGTATGGGCCAAGCCGGCTAGACCCATTGATATCTCTAGATTGCTCAATATAAAGTTACTACGTGGAAAAATCAATCTCCCTCAGTTTTACCCAAATATTCAAAGAACTTCAGAAAAATTCCTAATTCAAGTTTCAACTGTATTGGGCCCTTGTTTGATGGTCATTATTGTGTAAAATGATGTTTTGAATATTAATTTTTTAGAGAAAGTGATTAAAAAGTAGGAAGAAATTTTGAATTTACGTACAAAATAATTTTTTATGTTAATAGGTGGTTGAAAATTAGCAAGAGAAATAAGGGTCCGTTTGATAGAAAGGTGGAAAATGGGTAGAAAGAAAATATTTTACAAGGAAAAGATTTTCTTAGAAATTATTTTGCTGGGAATTGTAATTAATTGTGTTTGATTGGTATAGTTTTCCATGGAAAATATTGAAAGTTTGATATTCGTTTGATTTCGTTTTTTATAGAAATTGTCCATTAAAGTGATAATGTTTTCTACCATTGGGTCTAGAATTTGTTCCAATTACCAAAAAAAAAAAAAAAAAAAATTTTGAAAAAAAAAACATACCGAATATCATTCGTTTGACTTTGTTTTGCATGGAAATTGTCAATAAAAATGATTTTTTTTTACCATTGTGTCTAGAATTTTTTCCAATTGCAAAAACCAAAAAAAAAAAATTGAAAAGTTGGAAAATATTTTCTCACCAAAACATCAAGAATTTATTTTCCTCAAAAGGGTGGAAAATTTGAAAAGTTGGAAAATATTTTCCCGGGAAAATTTTGTCAATCAAACACTACAAAAATTGGAAAATGGAAAATAAACTGTATCAAACGGACCCTAAATTGTTTTATGAGGAAATTACACTAGATGTCAATTTTTGGGTTTGCATTTACCAAAATGTCACCGTTTGAAAATCATTACAAAATTGTCATTTTTGGACATTTTTACCCCTCTAAAGAATTTAAATGCCCTACACTTCCTTGAGTTGACAATATAAAAAATTGTACAAAAAGTAAAAAAGTTGTACCAAAATATGACAATCAATCACCTCACAATTGTACTTGAAAGTTTTGGCCAAAAAATTGAAAAACCCAAACGAGTCCTTTCCCTCCCCTACAACACAATTAAGAACAGAAACCTCCCACCTCCCATTACCAAATGTTCAAGAAAACCCTACTACCCCACGATTCAAAACTCTGTCCGACTCTTCCTGCCGACGATTCAACATTTGGGAAGGTAAAAGTTCACAAGAGGAACCTTGCGTGCCGAATCACCTAACTGTCGTTCCAAAACCCAGTCACCCAACGGTTTCAAAACCCCGTCCCTGACTCCCTCCTGCCGGAGATTCAATAAAGTAGAAACGGAGTGATAAGGTGAGTAAATGAAATGTTTTGATGTAGTGATTTTTCTTCCCGTCAGGTGACTCCGTCCATTACTTAACGACTTTTATGGCTTTCTTTTCATTGGCTTTTGTTTATGTGGTTTTGACTCTAGGCCAACTTATTTTAAAAAAATAAAAGTTTCATTATAATGCTTGATAATTTTACTCTTGTGGATTAATTGCTACTAAATTCTTTTGATTTGTTGGTATATGGAGCCTGGTTCTCTCAAGCTGTAGAGAAATGTATTTTTTTTTTATCTAATATAAAATAAGAATATGTTGGTCACTTTTCGTTGTTATTGATAAAAAAAAAATGTATCCCTTCTACCAGTATAATGTGTATTTTTATCCAAAAATGATTACTTCACATAAGTCAGTACGAATAATAACAATAATGGAGAATTGAAGATGATCTGATGCATTGGATGACATGAAGAATGGCTACAGGAATGGACTTTTGTATGATAAGAAGATGCATGCTTAAGGTTAATGTAAATGTTACCTGCTTGTGAACCTTCTATCATCTTAGTATGTGTCACCACTTCGTGTACAATGGTTTACCTCGGCAAATTATCTGCATATGGGTGACTTGTGAACATGTGTTCTGTCATTCTCGACAATTAGCTGCAGTCGACAGTTGGGTAAAATAGGGATAGGCGAACTGCCGTTCCCGACAGTTAGCCTCAGACATTCTCGGCAGTTGAGTAAATTTGGTACAGGTCAACTATCGATCTCGACAGTTAGACGCGATAATTCTCGGCAGATGGCTGCCTTATGAAATAATGTGAAGCACATATGTTCCATTTCTTGTTAACTCTTCGTCACATGTCCTTTTACAGATTGTTCAAGTTGCATTGAGTAAGTAGTTTCATATCGTTATATGGTTGACGAACATATGTTGATTGCTATTTGTTTGCATCCGCCTTCCCAAATCCTCCGGTAGCTTCTCATGTACATGAGGACACACAAATTTCATTGCCTTATTCTGAACTAACTATTTGTCTATTGTTGTTGTTCCGTAGGTGGTGTGACCGAAGACCCAGTTAAGGCTAATGCGGTCCCTATTCGTAGGCGGCGTTTCACACGCCTTCGAATGCCTGCAGCATCGACCAGGACGCCATACACTAGGGGTAGGAGGCAAACATGGAAGAAGTAGTTGAGTCGGTTTTTGTACGTTTCATTTCATTTGTTCCGGTGACTACCAAATTGTTTTGTGAACATCTATGTAATGTGACTTAGATTTTCTAGTTTTGTGAACGTTTCATTTAATTTCATTCTTCACGAATCTGCATGGAAGATTGTTTTGTAATGTTGAACCTGGTTAATGGCACATTAAATTTTGTGTTTAAGTAAATTTAAATTTTTTGTAATTTTATGAATTGTTTCAAACATTTCGTTGCATATGGCAAACGACGCATTATATGTACATTGATGTAGAATGGCACATTTGTGTTGGAGCGATTACTTTATGGTCCACTTAGGTAACTATAGCTTGTTCGAATTGCGAGTCATAACGGATAGGGCAACCCGTAAGTACGACGAGGAGAATTCAATCGTATATTATGAAAACAATGACATCGAGAAGAATAACTTATTACTTAAAAATAATGACATTCGCGTTTTATTTGTGGAATAACTTATTACTTAAAAATAACTTGTTACAGATACATCTTAAACGACGGTCTCGAATTTTGTACGTTTTATTCATGGAGCCCTTATTTATGTTAATATTACATTCATCCAAGTATTTTGCGCATATTTAGCAATGATCATTAATCAAATCTGAGGGCAACAATGTCCCTTCTGCACTGTGTTTGCCTCGTGAAAATTTGATGTCTTGTTCGAACTATCGAGAAATACAGAGAACATTTGTCGAGATCGACATATTAAGTGTTGGGGTGTGTTGCAAACTATATTCAAGCTCGGGACTCTGAACTTCAATTCAATTTCATTGCGGGGATCAACAATACCGAGTTTTTTCCTTCAACCGTAAAGCAAGTCTGGCTACTATAATATTTGTCGGCACTAAAATGGAAGTGGTTTTGTCCCCTCTCCACTTCTATTTGTCGTCCCCATTTACAAAATTTCCCCCATAAGAGACGATGAATCTCAATTCATCACTCATACCTGAAATATTGTGATTGCAATTGTAAGAAGTCGACACAATCAATATATCGACATTGAATACCATCAAATGTGGAAAACACCTAATCAAGGTTTTCAACAGTTCTCAAGTGTCGAAATCAACAGTTGAATTGTGTATCTCGACAGTTCGTAAACTGTCGAATTCGACATTTTAACTGTCGGGACCCGACGGTTTGAAATACTTTATTCAACTATTTTAGTACGAACTATCGGGTTGGTTTCAAAATAGTTATTTCAAAAAAAGTTAGGACATTAACGGTGATAATCAATTCTCATTCAACATGACAATGTATTTTTAAAAAAAAAAAAATCAATACTTCATTAATTTTGAAATTGATCACATTTAATGAACCAAGTATCTTCACCATAAAAAAAATTCAAAAATCAGAGAAATTAATAAGTAATAGTTTCAAAAATTGAAATTTATTATCACAATGTTGTATATAACATTTTCGAAATAATGGGCTAAGAGATGAAAATATAAACAATTTCTAATAGCTAGCCCCTCGAAATGGACGATCAATTAAATAATCATGTGTTCTTGATGAAGGAATGAATGAAGAAGATGAAATTCTTAGAAGAAAATATATGTTAATGGATGAGGATTTATGACTTAGGGTTTGTTTATGTTAGGTTTTGAATTATATTTATTTCTTTTTTGGAAGAAAATACATGTTATTCAATATAATATACATATATACAATGAATAAAATAATAAAAATTTAATCATCAAATCAAACCATTAATGACATTCCAATCAAGCATTAATTACTCTTACAAAGGTGACACCAAGAATAATTTGGACCTTTTACAACAAAAAAGTGACATTTTTGAACAAATTTAGTGTATATCCAAATTTTTTGTGAATTTTCAAATTTAGCGACATTTATGAAAATCTCCCTTGTTTTATTTTAAATGGAATCAAAGGCTAAAAGTGGAGTCAACGAATCCTTTGTGGGAAGCTGCCAGACCTTTGCAATTCCAAGTTTACAGATCACAACACGTGGCAACATCTGGTTAAGACGAGCCAACAACACAAAGTCGTCTCTAAACAACACTTTTAATTCAGTCAAAAAACACAGAACCTTGTCCAACACATCTCAAAAATCAAGAAATCTAGCAATCCAAACGAAGAGTTGAACTTCTTAAAATTCTTTAAACAATTGATAATAAGAACTCCAACATCACAATTAGAACACTTACCATTCAAATATGAAAAGTTTCACAAATTTTCAAGAGGTAGTGCAAAATAATAGTCCGAAATTTTTCCACATTATTGTGAACAAATCACAAAAATACCAAATGATATTCATGAAGTCTAAATGATCATCGATTTATATGGCAGTGAGGTCGCTGCCATATTATCAAATGTCTAAAAATGCATACAAACTTTATTGGACGATGAACAGTGATGTCACCGTCACATAGACCAGCAATCATCTAGATTACAGATGACGTTTTCCAGTTTAAAACTCCACAAATGAACCATGCCACCAATTTTATTCAACAAACGCAATATAAAGCATGGCAGAAAACCTTTGAAAGGAGAAAATAATTAATGATCGGCCGGTAAAGACGAGAACAATTTGCAAAATAAACCTTTCTTCCAAGTTAGAAACATGAAATGGTATTTAGTACTTCAAGGCACTACCTACAGAATTCTGATATGGTGTGCAACATAAGTCAAGCCTCAAGAAAAGGACAACTCTACAAGCTAAACAAACAGCCATAAATATCCTCTGCAAGTGACAGACTCAGCCGAGATGCAAGGTAAAAATCCCAAAAACATAAATGCCACAAAGTACCAGCATAGTATCTACCTCTGTGTGTGTGTGTGTGTGTGTGTGTGTGTGTCAGCAGATCAGCTTAAGGGGAATTCAGCAAACAGTTCAGTGAATGGCTTGACGAGGTGCACGAGGTCGAACCGGGGTCTTTGATGGGCTTACCCTGCAAAAGTGCAAATATTTGAGAGATTAGGTCGATCATGGTCAAGAGGAAAAGTGAACGGTATAATTAGGCTCCACATTCCAACGTATGTGTATATATATATATATATATATATTGGCATCCATTTTCTGTAATAAGCTGCCTTAGTTTCCTTACTGTATAACAGAATCTAAGGGGGCATGTTCTCCGTAAGATTATACAGAGATAGGTGTGAGATCTCCAACATAAACTTCTTTTTTCGATTGTTCGTGAAAACCTACCGCAGCAAGTGGATGAGTGAAACACTATAAATCTATGCCTGTATGTGCGAGCTTCTACTTTCTATTTTGATTGTATCGCTCTCAGGCTCAGATGTAATTCATAACAATGCAAGGGTATAGAGAAACCAACCTTATCGGGAGTGATCCTAAGACTACACCGCTGCAGTTCAGAGCTGCAATTGCACTCTCAGCCTGCCAAAGAAAAAATATTTTTGTTGAAATATAAATCCAAACACATCCGAGACATAAAGGAACATTTTTATGTAGTCTATAATGATTTTGAATGAATTATTGATTCGCATCAAACAAAGACTAAAGAATTGAAGAAAATAGTGATATATTTTTCGTCGTATTTCCAACTTTACAATAAAAAGGTCTGAGGAGAATGGTCATTTTATGATGTCCATGACACAGACTCAAAAGTCAAGGTTACTAATGCCAAGGCAAAGTTTTACTTATCATAAGATCTGAAACTTGGGTGATGAATCTGAATGTCCGGCCAGAGACATAACAAGAAACACATTATCATACACCATGAATAAGAAGCATATTAGAAATTACTTCTATCAGTCCACTCTGAGACTGAAATAACCCAGATCTGAATAAGTTCAGAAAAATCAGAACTCAGTAAGAGAACTGAAAATAATGGGAACTGGAAAAGGTCAGTAAACAACAATTAAGTGCATTACTATCAACTTTTCAAAATCAACAACTGGACCAAGTAAACGGTCTTGTGTTGGTTGATGAAAAATATAATTAAGTGAATGTCTTACAAACAGTATTCGCATTTCATGCAAAATGGCAGAACTATCTAGCATTAACATAATGAAAGGCAGAAGAGATGATGTCAATCACTGTGAAGAGAGAATAAGTAACGGTTAAACACCAAAAGCAAGTGATAAAGTTCTCGAATGGAAGTAAATGGGTTTGCTTTAGTGGTTCAAGTCTCCGCGTGTACATAAAATACAGTCTCTACAAGCATGTTTACAAAAACAATATTAACTGAAAGTAAACCTTGCTGAAACAATAGCAGCGCCTTGAACTAATGTTGATCCATATGCATTGTTTAAAATGCAAGATTTCACTAAGAAAATTAAGATGACAGTAGATCCAACCAACATAGACCAAGAAATCAGGAAGTCAAGATCCAAATCATCCCCTTTTACCCTACTCACCGTATTCAACTCGCTCTTTCAATTCACTTAATTTGAATCTTTTGGAAAAAGGTATTTCACTCAGACATAAGAACATATTATGAATTTTTAAATTCATTTCCAAATATCAACTATAAGTGATATAAATTTTCTTATTGGTGCACTTTTTAAACGCAATAATTATGAGAAAATCTTGTAAATTGGAGGAAATAATGATTGAAACAATGCACATCGGGGAAATCAGTCTAAAACTGACCAAGACTACGTTTGTGAGGAAAATAATGATACTTTCAATGGGCAAACTACTCGATCCTATAGACTCTAGTTCCCTAGCTTCCTATGATACCACAAGTTAAAACTACGATAGAACTTAAAGTCAAAAGCAACCGTATCAGAGCTATATACAAATTTATTCTAGACGTGAACCTTAAAGTTAAATATGCTTCACGTTTTGTTCTTTTCCTAGGTGTTTAAAGTGTTCATATTACTCACACCATACACATAATTTATAGAACATTTTCACAAAGATAAAATCTTAATAAAGAGTAATATTTATTGTGATCCGTCAAGGAAAAATTTACTGCCGACTTAATCCCTTCTAGCAAAGCAAATAAGTGCAATTTAACAGAATAAACCGTGCATAATTATTCATTAATTGGCACCTCTTTGTAATATGTCCACACTCAAAGAAAACATTAAGCTTAATAGTAATTTTCTTTACTTTGATAGTAAAAGGATGACTTCATTACCAGAAAAAATAAAAAAATAAAATAGAAGAGAGAAAAATATTTAGGGGCACATTTTTCATATTAGGTTTCCACCTAAAATAAAATTAATATAAGTAACAATGCTGCGATTTGTCAGAAGAGTGAATATAATAGTCACGAGTAATATTACCTGAAAGGGTGACTTTACAGTATTGTCAAATGTGGAATATATTTATGTATAGTGTATTTAGCTCCGTTTGAGCCCCATTTTTTCAAGAATACATTTTTTTCAAAATTCAATTTCAACCACACATTTTCTCATAAAATAATTATACACGTATTTAAAAAAAATTTCTTCATTTTTTATCCACACATTCTCCAAAAAAATCACTATTCTATAATACATTTTACCCCAAAAATGGGGATTAAACGGGTGCTTAATTTAACAATAGGATCCAATGCTGATTGGGAGGAGATTCGACTGAAGTTATTTCCTTTCATAGTTGGCCAGTGGATTAGCACAAAGTTTAAACATAACTAGCCATCTTTTCTAGAAACAAATTGGTGAAATACGTGAGCCTTCATTTCTCCAATGGGTTTTATTGTTGAGAAAAGACTGCTTTAAATGAAAAATATACAGTTGAGTAACATAGAGTAGGAAAACAAGATTTGAGGGTAGAAAGAGGAAAATTGAGTTCATAGAGGAGCTGAAAAACATGAGTGGAAACCAAAACCTGACAGCAAGATGGACATGCAATGATTGGAAATATGACAGAAGGATGTGAGCAAATGTGAGTGGTTCGATTTTGACTAGTACCAGTACTAGAGGGACAAATTAATGAAATTATACGTCTTTTACCATTGCCTAAGTAAAAGTTTTTGTTTAAATATAATTGATATTAGGTTCAGTGTCTAAATAAGCATATTAGAATATGAGCAACTCAACAGTAATCCAAGAAAACTGTTTCTATCTATAAAGTGCCAGAAAGGAAATAGACTTAGCTTGAGCTTGAGATCAGCTCCAGAACCCCATTTGTAAACATAATAAAATTAAAAAAGCATCCATAAAGAATTTCTGACTGGGACAGGCACTTACAAGGAGCCATTAGTGAGAACATGAAATCATCAATAACTTCTAATATCAATAATAAAAAATCTTTTAACAATTAATTGAGAAGACTGATAACCAAATCATATATGATCAGCAAAAAGAACCTAAGCAGAATTGATTCATAATCATGCCGAAGATAAGAGACTGTTTTGAGTAAGACATCCTTAAGCAGAAACATATTTCACAGAAAATGAGGGAGAAGCCTATGGTACTTACCATTACAAACTCCACGAAAGCTATACGAGTTGAATGAATATAGTCGCCAAGCAACCTCAAGCGTAAAACCTATGGCAGATAACATATTCCATATGCGTGAGGATTCAAAGGAAAGATTTCTTCTAAGTTGATATGTGAGCAGCTACAAACCTCTCCACAAATGGATTCAAAAAAGAGTTTGACATCAGCTTGATTAACCTGCATCATACAAAAATACAATAAATGATAACCACGTGTGGCCCAATAAATGCTCATTAACAGAAAAAGATTACAAATCCCAAAGCTACCTTTTTGTCAATGTTTGTACAGTAAATAGTTCTTGCACACATCTTCCTTTCATCTTCAGACTAATATCATAGCAAAGAAAACAAATATTCATATCAGCTTAGTCTTTGAAGCAATTCAAGTTTAAATAACATGTGTCATAAGAAACTAAAGATGGTAACGACTAATGAATCAGTCACCCGTGGCAAGAAGGTAGGGTTAACAGGTGCAATTGCAGTTTTTGAAGGCAGCACTCTAACTGGATAATATCCAAGCATAGTTCCTGCCAAGCTCAAAGCATTTCTTGCACCTTCTGCAAATGGAAAACAATGCAGTGTAATCAACCCAAAGGTTTGCCACACAACCAAACCATCACTTTGAATTACATACCCTCATCAGTGAATTCAATGAAGGCAAAACGAAGTACAGAGTTTGGGTCACCGCAAACACGACAATCAACAACCTTCGGCACCAACAATTTGGATAAGACGTTTAGAACATAATGTTAAGTCTGCATAAATATAGTTCTACACAGCAAGTATCTGGAAAGGTGTTGTACCTGTCCACAACCAATGAAGAGCGCTGCAAGTTCCTCTTCAGTAACCTACATTCATAACAAGAAAGCCGATGTTGGAACATGCTAACCATTACTGAAACAAACCAAAGTACCAACAACTCTAAAGTCTCTTTACCTGATGATCGATATCTGATACATACACAGTCCTCCTAATAACCTCTTCCCGCTGTGCCATATTTGTTCGGCTATTTATCCTCCGCTTCCCATGACTATAGCCATTGTTCTTCTGCACGTTGCATTACAACACCAAAACCATGGATAAAATCATATCCCTTCCTTTAATCAAATGCCCTCTTTTATCCTCAAAAATAAACTTCATTAAGATATCAAAAGGACAGGGAAATAAAATAGTCCAAGGTTTACATATATTCATCCATTAATTTTTTTTCATTTTCCTTATCAAGCAAACACACATTAATAAAACACAAAAAGAACAACAACAAAACGGAAAGGATATCAGATGAAATACCAACCCTCCTAATAGAATTCCCATTTGGAACTCCAGAGTTGACATGTTGCTGAATTAAAAAACCGTTAGCATTATACACATAGTGCCCTGAGGCTTGGGGCAGCGACACAGCCAGACTATGGTACCCCTCCCCAAGTGATGGCGGCACAAATTCCTGGGCCATCGGGTTCAATTTTGACAGCATTTCCTCCAAATCCATCATCTCTCTTTTAAACCCTTCACTCCCATCATCTTCACCGTTCATTTTCTTATGACTCTGGTTCTTACTGCTAGTAATATTAGCCTTTGACACTCCATTTCCATTTATACTGTACAGCTGACCGTTGGATTGTTGAGGAGATATTTTCTGAACCATCAGATGGAAATTTTGGTCGGCCGGTTTCGTTGACTTCTCATTAACGGAAGACTGCTGCTGGTGATGGTGATCATCCACAGCGGCTTCATTTTTTGGGGCATCCGGGTCGGCCCGATTGGCCACGTTAACAACCGCATTTTCCACCACCGCCATGATCAAAACCTCTCGCAAGTCGCAATCAAACTACGCGAAAAAATAAAATCCTTTTCCTTCTTTTTGGGTCACTGAAAATGGAAGAAAATTAAACCTAAGTTTAATGGATCAAAAAGGGAATTTTTATGTATTTTCAAAGGGATTAAAAAAAAAAAAAAAACCAGATATTTACCTGATGGGGTGAGCATAAACTCTAAAAGATGTCCATTGAAGGGTAGTGAACTCAGAAAATCAAGAAAAGGGAAAGGGGAGGCAAAAACAGAGCACAACTTTTTCTCTTTATTGTAATCTGTATATTAACAATATTTTACTGAGAGAGAACCCAAGAGGAGAAGATATGTAGAGATAGAAAGAGAAATTGTTGTACACTGTTACTATAGCAGTGATACAATTTATGGAGAGTGGGGATTGTTGTGGAGGGAGAAATAGGATAATGACTTATTCGGATCATCCGTTCAGGCCACCTAGAGAGAGAAACGTATACAGTTTCTCGTTTCTAAATTAGTCCTTCAACTTTCATTTTCATGTCAATTTATGCACTCCTGAATGTACTTATTTTATCACTAAATTGTCAAAAATACTTTCTATAATTACAAACATCCTTATTATTCTGGGGTTTTTCAACTTTGGACGATAAAAATAATATAAGTGCAAGACAAAAATATCGTTGTTTCGAATACGTTCAAAAGTGTTTAAATTGAAACAAAAATAAAAATTGAGGTCCATAGCGATGTTCTAAAAAACGAGTTAGGTACGAATTTGACATTATCACCTAATTATATTTTAAGTTTTAATTTCATCTAATTCATTTAGACACGTAAAAAAATTTAATGTTTAAATAGAAAATGAGTTATCATTTAGCCCCGGTTTGACATCCATTAAATTAAAACTCTTTTTTCTCAAATTTATTTTCCACCACACATTCACACAATAAAATATTTTGCACGTAAATTTATAACATTTTCCTATTTTTTAATCACACGTTCACTAAAAATAACTATTTTAAAACTTATTTTCTTCAAAAAAAAAAAAAAAGGACTTCTTTTAATGAATGTCAAACAATGGCTTTTTTTTAAAAAAAATATTTATTTTGAATAGTGAATTTTTAAAGAATATGTAATTAAAAAGTGGAGAAAATTTTTGAATTTACGTGTAAAATATTTTATTGTGTGAATGTGTAGTTAAAATAATTACATTGAAACTAGAATTTGAAGATGGAGGGGCAAGCACGCCATCTCCAACCCTTCACCAAAATTTGAGGTAAATTTTCCATCATTTTACACCAAACTAAAAATCAACTCCATCATTTACATTAAAACTTACCCCAAACGAACATTGTTTAATTATTTTTTTTATTTTTTTATTCTTATTTATTTATTTTACAACTACATAAATTACTAGATAAATAATTACGTTAAATTAACGAAAATATTAAATTCATTAATAATCGTGTTTTTTATATTTTAAATTTTTTTCATTCTTATTTTAATTAATTCATTAACTATTATTTTTTATATTATTAAAATTTATTATAAATGCACATAATTGTAATAATACTAATTTATTGTATTAAAAAATATATAATACAAATGATACAAATAACCTTAATCAATTTATTTGGAAAATAAAAATAAAGGGCAAAATTGACTTTGCACCAATTTGAACCAAAAGGGTGTAAATTTCGATGCTACAGTGGAGATATTTTGCACCATTTTTTGGGGTATTTTGATGTTTTGGCGTCTTCTTCGGAAATAACCTTAATTTGTTGTTTCATAGTTCACAACGCCCCAAAAGATTGACGAAAATAGGGTGGTCATAGCATTAGTTGCTTTTGGTTAATTGTTTTTTACTTTTTGCAGAGATTCTCTGTGCGTAGTAATAATGATTACATCATTGCTTATCATTTAATGGGAACTGATGACATGAATGGTAGATAGCATTGACATGGTGAATGAGGAAATGTAATTACTAATTACATTTTACCTTTTTCTTTTTTAACTTCATAGTGACAGTGGTAAAACGACAAAGCTATGTATCTATTGGAAAAACTATGTAAAATTTGAACTGTCTAATGAAATGTTGTCACTTGACGGAATGTACAAGAAAATGTAAAGGATAATCTACATGGAGCATTATTGATATTTATTTGACTTTCGTCTATCTTTGGACGTAATATTAAGATTTGTTTGATGTAATTTTTGTGAAAAAGTGATAATTCTTTTTTGAATGTACGGATAAAAAGAAAAAGTTAAGAACCTGCATACAAATTATTTTATTGAGAAGTCGTCTGGTTGAATACGAGTTTTTAAAGAATTTGTAATAAACGGGGAGATAATTTTATACGGGGTTCAATTATTTTTAACGTCGCTGTATTATTATAGTGATTTTGATTGATGGGGTTTAGATATGCTATGCTACAAGCCTACAAAGGACGTAATACGTGCCAACTTGACATGGTTTCTTTCGAAAAATTTATATGGGAGCTCGAGAGATCATGTGCAGGTTACCCATATTCACTTTCAACTAATATTGTCAAACCAAAATCCTTTTGTTGTGATCGTACGTCAAAACATAAGTAGGTACGTAAACTTGAGACATCAAAATAAAAACTTTTGTTAAGATCATACGTGTGTTTAATTATTGGTGCACCTAAACATTAAAAATTAGATAGAAACCTTGAACCCAATTTGGCTCGAAAGATTAGCATAGCATAAATCGTTGTTGCTTAGGTCGGACAATAAAATATTAGTAAAAAAATGACTTAGAAGTTCACCTAAGCACAAATTAAGACATGGATTGCCCAAGCATCCAATGAATTGATAATTTCCCTACGGGAACATATGGTCGTCGACATCCTCAAGAAAGATCATAGACTCTATATAAGTATCTACAAGATATATATACTCCAAGAATCCACCATTCTTGTTTTATTTATCTAAGTTTTACCTCGAGATATTGGTCAAGAAAATAAAAAATGTGCAGTGTAACTTTCTAAGTTGTCAAAATCAAGTTTTAGGACAGAAACACTATTAGCGGTAACAATATAGATCATGGGCTAGAGGATGAAGTCTCCATCTGGTAAAAACTCATTATTTTTTCTAATTTATTTTCAGTCATATATCTTTTACAAGGTGAGTTCTATATTCTTGAAAAACATCATTTATTGCAAAAATTATTTTCAAAAAAACTTCCATCAAACGCGCCCTAATTATTTATACTGGACTCATTTACCCGCCAAAATTAAGCTAGAGTTAGCAAAAAAAAAAAAAAAAAAAGTAACCATAAATTATGCTTGTGTTGGCATTCATTTCTTAAAATTTGTTTTTTTAAATTCCTTTCTAACTATACATTGGGATCCACAACTTTTATTTATTTATTTTTAAAATTTCATCTATTTTATCAAATATACTAAATATAGATGTTTATTAAAATCAAACAGGAACAATACAGCCAATGTTTAATAGAAATTTAAATTTAAATTTTTATCAAAGTTAAAGTTAAAGTAAATAATAAATTTTAACAACTTATTTTATGATACTAACGATTTTTTAATCAATTATTTCACCAATTTTTATCAAAATTTGCTAAATATCAAGTTTTAATTCCCATAATGTATTTGCACACGAATTTGTGCTATTTTGCATTCCGCATGGCATGAAAAAATTTATGCTAGGCGCTAACGGTCTAGTCTTTATCCACGGACAATTCTATCTATTTCTATACAAGTAGCTTAATTGATTTAAGTGGAAATTTCAAGAAATGACCACTTTCACAATCCAAAAAATTTGCAAATGTCCATTTTACAATTATTTAGGCCCAAATACCATTGTTCACACTTTTTAATTCCACGCTAAATACAAAAGATTTATAATATTAAGAAATTGTGTTGATCAATAAGAATTTGACAACTAACCTGTACTATTATTTTGAAAAAGTACAATGTCAATTCAAATCTTTAATGTTTACCTTTCACCCAATTGGACCCATGAAAATCTACTAAAACCACAAGACCTGACCCAAGTAAATGAACCAAAATCAATATAACCCTTCTTCTTTGAGGATGCTTCACAAACCTTCTACCTTCATCGAGAACCGCCGCCGCCTCCGCCTCCTCCTCCGCCTCCTCCTCCTCAATCTACCCAAACCCACATGACCCGATTCAAGTAAATGAACCAAAATCAAATATAACACTTCTTCTTTAAGGACGCTTCACATACGCCTTTACGTTCATCGAGAATTGCCGTCGCTGCTTCCTCATCCTCCTCTATTCTCTATCTGTGAAAAGTCGTCCAAGTAATCAGGGATTTTCTTCTTTTTTTCTTATGTGTAGCTGGCAAGAGGGTAATTAAGAATTGACTGCACATGGCATTCGAAATCTTGAGGAAGTGAACCACTCTAAATCGTGCTATATTTACTTGCGCAGTTAGATTTATGAATTACATGTTCTAGTTTATATGTGTTATGGAATGGAATGAAATTGCATGATTAAGTTAGGCAAATCAGAGTCGAGATTAAATGAGGCAAATATATGGAATTGAAATGTTGAGTTTGATTTGTAAATTATATAGTCTGATTTCTTTCCTGCAATTGTTGCTAAGTTTTCTGATGCTTCTAAGTGAGAGTCATACATTAGTTTTTTTATTCAAGTTTCATTCCAGAATTCACTGTGGTGTAAATGAGCCTGTTAAAGTTGAGTTTTTGGTTGATGAAGTTAGTGTGAAATCATGATTTGGTGCTAAATAATGCTCAAAATTGCTTCATTTACTAATTAAGATGGTCAGAATGAAATTGTTTTGAACTGTATCTTTATGGAGCTCAAGCTGCTTGCTTGATTTTTACAACATTTGACATTTATTAGCTTAATGAGCCTAGTTTGAGCTAACTTAAAAAGCTTGGGAATATTATAATATTGGATCTTTGTCTCATAGGCTGATCTTTGAATAGCGTTTGGCCAGTGAAAGTTTAGGACTTTTGATAACTAATCATTTCAATGTGCTCCAAATATTATAAGATGTGGTATTTTTAATCATTCTAAAATTATTTCATAATTAAAGAAAAGTGTAACAAAGTGTTAAAAAGTGTAAAAAAAAGAAAAATGCATAGGCACAAAAAAATAAAAATAAAAAACAATAATAAAAAAGTGTGAATAAAATGAGAGCCAAGATGCTTTGTGCCTACTTCGCATCTAGGGGCGCCTAGACACTACGAAAAATAGAACTATATATGTTTGGTTCCCAATATCCCACTTCGCAATGCGTACTTATCTTTAGTTTTAGATTGATAAGCCCGAATAATTGGTACACACAAACTTTTATGGATAAGATGTTGACAATACCTGCATATGATCACATCATTAATGCATTTAGATCACTCGTTTAATTGTTGATGACCTTGACGTGCCGAATGGGAACAGGAGAATTATCTGTTTGTGATATATTCCCTATTCAAATATGCTTACACCCTCATAGCGGGAAGTAAGGTTCGCATCAACATGCAGTTCTCTCATTGCAAAAATAATGACACCATTCTCTCGTGGGACAACATCCACATAGTTCTCTCACACAAATCTACGCTCAGTAATTATGTACATATTGCCTCCGACACCAACATTCATCATATGCCCCCAAAATCTTTCTCGCAATAACGCACACCATTGATCTCCCACAACCAATATATCTTGTGAGAATTTGGGAAATCATTAGCACAGTGGAAGCCAATGGGTTGTCATATATCACAAACGAGGAATATAATGACAAGGATCAACGTCCGAGTGATACAATATCAAGCAATATTTCCTCATTGGGTGCCATTGGGAGAACCTGACTTGGACTTTGAATTACTCTCTGTTCATCTAACTCTACTTCCGTCATCCGAGTTCCATTGTCCTTAGCAAATTGGAGACCATGACGAAGAGTAGGGAATCAGCCACTTCGGGGTCAATCACGCTCAATAACTCGGAAATTTAAGAATAAACTCACAAGTTTTGAAGAGATAAGGGGCCACGATAAAATCTCTCAAGATTATAATCGTATGGAGAATGTGTCTCTTTAATCATTAAAAAGCGCTAATCCAAGGTTCCAAACACTCCTGAATGGCAGAAACATGCGGAGAAGAGTTCACTGGATTATCGAATAAGATGACCCCACACGATGGATATTGACACCCTGACGTTCTTCATCTTTATATGTTACTGGTTGCATATTTTGTCTGTAGATGGAATCTTCCACCTTTTTGGGAATAAATCAACACTTTAATGCGAGAATTGAATTAGAGCCATTTTTCTACTAATACTAATCATTAATTATTTCAGACTAAATCGAGGCTAATTCTTAAGTTGTGAGTACATTTGGATTTTTGTAATTTATTTATTAGATATATATATTGAGCACATTAGTATTTTTCTTTAGAACCGCAATGCACACGTGAATCAAGTACACCCCAATATCTCCGTATCTCTATATCTTTCTAAGGGCAAACATAATATTCAAATAAGCAAATACGCAATATATAGCATAAAATTTCAAGGAAATGACATATTGGGGCATCATAAAATTCATGTTTTATTGTGTTTATACGTTATTTTTCTACGAAGTTAGTAAGAGGTCCCATCACCTGACCTGCACCTCCACACAAGCCCCCTGAAATAAATTAAAAAATGTAAAGCTTATTTTGCCAAAGTATGTATCATCAATAGACCCTAATTTTGAAATGATCTTCTATAAATATAAACAATTCAAAAGCCCGGCAAAAAATGCTAGATATTTTCAATCTCAACATTCACCTAAACATGTTAGATATTTGCTTCTAATGTGTTATGATTAGGTCGAAGATGGCACCTAATCTTTATACGAAGAGCGCATTAATCCTAACAAACTGCACTTGATCAAGTATTTTGATTCTAAGAATGTGTTTGAGTCACATTATTTTTGAAAAATGTATTCTGGAATAGTAGATTGATAGAGAAGAGTAATGCTACATGTACCTACTCTTTTACCTAACCGACCTTCCAATAGAGGGCCGCCACGTGTGGAGCGTGTGAAAGATTAGGTAAAACTTTTTGTACGCATGGCATTTTTCGATGGAGAATATATTGTTGAAAAAGAAGGAAAAATTGTCTCCACGTGTGGAGTGTGTGAAAAATTAGGTAAAACTTTTTGTACGCATAACATTTTTCGATGGAGAATGTATTGTTGAAAAAGAAGGAAAAATTGCCTCCACTTGTGGAGTGTGTGAAAGATTAGGTAAAATTTTTTGTACACAGAGCATTTTTCGATGGAAAATGTATTGTTGAAAAAGAAGGAAAAATTATTAATGTAATTAAAAATATTATTTCATTAAATAATATGTGGTTGAAAATAAGTAAAAAAAAATATGAATGAAAATTTTAATATATACCAAACAGAGGCTAAAAATAGCTATACTTCGTTCATTTATAGCTATTTTTGTCTACTCAAGAATTAATAATACATATAATAAAACGAAAAGAGAAAAGAGGACCTCAGTACAAATTACCTAAACAGGAGAGGTAAATGTAATTTTACAAAACCTAACGCCATCATAGCATGAAGGAACCAAGAATAGAGAGATCTATCCCGCAATACACTGGACCCTAATTCGCTAGTCAGAGCAATACCATAACTCCGAACCTCCAAAAACAGAGGTAATTTCTTACTCTCAATCGTGTACGCGCACACGTATACTGAAATTATTATATTAATTATTTTGTTTTTGTGTAGGAAATAAGGTGAAGAAGCCCCGGTCTGGCGAGGTATTTTTTGCGTTGTTCGAGAAAATTGGAGTTCGGTTGCATAGTTAGTTTCAGCTGTGGTATGTTATTGGCGACAAATGTGTTTAATTGGCTCTAATTTCGCTGGATAGGGTTCTGTGGCGTGGGTAATTATATTTGACCAGTATTTGTTCCCACGAACTCGGGCTGAAGTTGGACGAGATTTATTTCGAATTTGATTGGGATTTTCGTCTTTTAATTGCAAACCCCATAACTCACCAACAAGCATTACTGCCGATGGTTTCTCAGAGGGATTTTTGTTTTTTGCACATTATTATTTTTCTTATAATTTCGTGTCTGGTTAATTGAACAGTGAAAGTTATAGGAGGGCTCAAAGTAAATAGCAGCGAACCATAGGCCTTTGAAATTCATGATTATTTAATTGGATAGTGGAAGTCATAGGACATTAGTTTTCCAAAGTACACATCAGCGAACGATTTTGCATTTCATGTTCTTCGAGAGGAAAGGGGTGGGCAGTTGGGTAATGTTTGGGATTACAAGTTTATGATATTTGAATATTGATAAGATTTATCATCATTATCTATTGTGCACATAGAATCAGCCTATGAATGGTAACTGAATTTGATTAGCTGCATTTGGTGGTTTGGAATTAGAATTAGAAACAATTCCACTGAAAATGGGCTGATTTTTCTTAGATTTTTGTTTCAATTTTGAAGCTCCTAGTTGAATCTGTTTCAAGTCTCTCTCTTGGATAGATGCTAATATAAAAGTTTCAAGCACCGTAATTAACATTGCATATTTTACAGGATTGTTTTCTTAAGTGCATTTCAAGGAAATTTGAGTAAGGTGAATCGATAAAATATGACAATCTTACCTCATCTCATGACACAAATGCTTTGTTTATGATAGATGTCAAGCGCTTGGACAAATATGAGCTTTGGAATCGTTCATAGGGATGTAGATTGGGAGTGGGAGAAATCAGGGAGGAGTTTTTGGTATATTTTATATAATTGGAAGTTCTTGCTCCCTATTGAAGAGCTATTCATCTGCAAAAAATTTAGGGAGGATGAGGAGACCAAATTTTAATTCAAATAAATTATAGCATTGGAGCTTCTTGGAGCATACAAGTAATGGAGCTTGTGGAACACGCTCACCTTGAGGATTGCTCTCTTGGTTTGCTTCATTGTTTTGTTTTGTTTTGCTTTTGATTTGTTGTTATCAAATATTTCTCACGAGGACAGAGAATATATAGAAAATATTGAATTTCGTATTGTTTCTAATTACTTAGCTTTTAAATTTTTCCCAATTATGAAATATCTGCAGCATTGCAGTGAGCGTGATTAATTTCAAGGACTGAAAATGAGTGGCCGTTTCTCTCGCACGATCTATGTTGGCAATCTTCCCGCAGATATAAAGGAGTCAGAAGTTGAAGACATATTCTACAAGGTTGCTGTTGAATATTTAATGTTACTTTCTCGTAATTATTTTGGTTTCTTGGGGTTCTACCTTTTATTTGTTGTTCTTCCTAATTAATTTCTAGGGGCAAAAACCAGTCTCCCAGAAGTCTTGTCGTAATAGAACTTCATAAATAGTAGCACGTGTGGGGATAAGTAAAATTAGTTAATGAAGTGTATTATAACTGAAACACGTGTTGAGCGCGTGGAACCAATTTATTTGGCAAGCTAAGTCCTGCTTCAGTATTATTCTAATACGATTATGTTGATTGCATGTTTTCCACCGTCGCAAATCTGCCATTCATCTGGCAAGGGAATATTTCTATGCCATCTTATGACATGCCTTTTGTAATTTCACATTTACTAATTTGCAAAGCTAAATCAAACTAAATGTTAAAAGTGGATGGTAGCATTTTAAAGATGCCCATAATCGGTGTCTATTCTTGAATACAGTATCAGATAGATATAGAAGGATTCTACTAGACACTGATTGTTAGGCCCCCAACATCAACCCCCACCTGTGGTAGCATATTTATAAATAATCAATTCATGGCCATGGGGTTTTTGATGTTAAAAGGATCTCTAAATTATTTTAGACCTACTTCAATGGAGTGGTGCATCACTATAACCAACAGTTAGTGAATTAAGCTTGTGTTTTGGGGTTTTAAATTAGCGCGGGAATTATGGTTACTTGAAACAGCGGACACAACTTTTCTCGTTCCAGTGTTTAATTTTTTATCCTGTATCAATGCTTGGTTCTAATTGAGTTTTCAATAATGGCTTAGATTTTTAGACATTTCTCTCTCTTTTCACTTCTAGAAGCTGATTGCTTATTTACAATATTTGTATTCTGCTCTTGCAGTATGGACGTATATTGGAGATTGAATTGAAGATTCCACCTCAGCCTCCTTGTTATTGTTTTGTGGAGGTATTTTTTTAACTAAAACATAAATTGACAGTTGTATGTAGTTTTACATTGGACCTACATTTTTGTATTTTTTGCCATTCAAATTCTTGGATAGTTAAGGAAATAATTGGTCATCTGACAAGTTTGAATTTTTATGATGTTTAGTTTGAGGATGCTCGGGATGCAGAAGATGCTATCAGGGGCAGAGATGGCTATAACTTTGATGGGGGTCGACTGAGGGTGAGAACAGTTCCTGAAAATGTCAATTTTTTAGAACTAGTTATTGTTTACCGCTTCTTCGTTTTTGTCACCTTTTTCTGTTGATTTACTTTTGCACTTTATCTACTTCTTGTTAGGTCGAGCTTGCACATGGTGGCAGAGGGCGATTGTCTTCAAGTGATCGTCGGGGTGGCTATGGTGGCAGTGGCAGTGGCAGAGGAGGCGGCAGCGGCCAATTTGGCACTTCACGTCATTCTGAGCATAGAGGTGCTGCCTAACATACTAATTGATGGTTACAGATTTGGATGATGCCGACATATATTTCCAGTGTAAGAATGTTTTCAATGTCTTTTATATTAAATTGTTTACATGCATACAGTTATTGTTCGTGGGCTTCCATCTTCTGCTTCTTGGCAAGATTTGAAGGTAAGGGGAATATCTTTTCAGCTAGAAACTTGCTTGTTTCTGGAACTATAGTATATAACTATTTATCTTGCTGCAAAATGTTTTAGGATCATATGCGAAAAGCTGGGGATGTCTGTTTTGCTGAAGTTTCCCGTGGCAGTGAAGGTACATTAAGCATTTACAACAATACTAATTTGTATATGAAGCATACCAGATATTAATGTCGTTTTTTGAGTATGTTGATATTGAACTTATGTTATTGAATTCAGGAACCTATGGCCTAGTTGATTATTCTAATTATGAAGACGTGAAATATGCTGTAAGTTTTTGGTGTACTCGTCTGCTGATGTTGGGCAACAATTATTTGTTCCATTCTAGTTGCTAATGTGCTTTTGTCTTACTCAGGTCCGGAAACTTGATGATAGTGAATTCAGAAATCCCTGGACCAGAACTTATATCCGGGTATTTATATTCAACTTTTGCTTTGTTAGCATTAAAAATAAATTTGAGCCGCTCAGAGTGATGCACTTTCTTGCAATTACTGATGCGATCTTGTAGTGTTATTTCATCTTCGATGAATTCAAGTATGCAACTCTAAGATTAAGAACTTCTGGATTGAACTCCATGAATGTGAAAAAATCTTCATGATAGCAGCTTACCTTGAGAAATAATAAACTACTTGTTTCTTGGTACATCAATGAGTTCAGGTAAGGGCATATAAGCACAGGCTGTCAAGAAGCCCAAGTAGGAGCCGCAGTCGAAGCAAAAGTCCAAAAAGGAATAGAAGGTATTTTTTAGTTTGGAGTATATTTGCTTGGCTTGCAAAACAGACTATTTGGTGATTCTTAACTAATATGTTTTGTCACGCAGCAAATCAAATGATCGATCTGTTTCCAGATCACCGTCTAAATCTCCTGTTAAACCATCCAGGTATATTATGGGAACGTCTCCTAATTCATTTGCATTTATTGATACATTACCCTCATCAACCCTTCATTTTCTGTCTGCTTTAATTTCCAGAGCCAGATCAATGTCGAGGTCAAGGTCCAGGTCTAGTTCAAGATCAATGTCAAAATCAGCATCTCCTCACCAGGTAATAACAAAAGGATAGACATCTATGAGTATTTCCAGTTAGTGCATTCTTCCTGCAATTGAAATTCACAATGTAATTGATTTCATTCCAGGCAAGATCGAGCAGTGGCTAAATTTGACGCTCGTTCATTCTAGCCTGCTCGTATGCTAGAGTTTTTTAGCATACGACTGATGTGCAGCTGCGATGATACTGTGCTCGAACACATCATTATAGGCTTCAATTTAGACTTTAGGGATGTCTTGATGGTTTGTGGATCAAATAGAGTGCTGATTATTCTCTATGAATGTTCTCTTTGAGGCTATATTGGTATATGTTTGAATCGTTTACCAGCACTTTGATCTTTGGAATGACCTTTGGTTTCATGTGGATTGGATGTTTTCAGCTTGTTGTATGAGACCCTTTAAATTTCGTGTGGATTTGTATTAGGTCTACTTTCATACAACAAATATAGGTAATGTATTACTTTCAAAAGAAGACGGGTTCTATATTGGTGTTAAAATATAGGGATAATTGAAGCAGCGATACCAAATCTCTCAAAATGTAAATTCAAATGAATAGTTTTTGTTAATTTGACCGTTAGTTGACCTCGACAAAAATAAACTCTTATTTAAATAAAACAAAAGGAAAAAAAAAACTAATTGCAATCATATTCCCACAAATTTAAAAAATGTACTAACAAATTTCAAATAAATTATTAAAAAATTATAAATGAAAAAAAAAATTATTTCTCCCCCTTCACCGCCGCCATCTTTGTAAGATGTCCGGAACATCCTTACACCAAGATATACATGGACCAAACACTAGTCCAGATCTTAGAGCGCATCGAAAACATTCTACTAAAAAATTGGAGTGGGAATGAGTTGACAAACCTACCATCTCCTGCTCCAACGAAAAAAAAGTATGATGGACTAAAGAAGAGGGGGTTCTTTTCGATGGTGCCGCTCAATAACTCGGGGTCACTTGCTTCATTCACCTTCTCCTTCCTTACTTCAGATCTGAATTCTGCTTTCCAATCTAGCGTTGCTTTTTCTCCGACATCAAACTCTGAAAAAAATGTTCTTGCAGGCTTCGTAGGTTCTCTACAAATTCAGTCAAAAGTGAGTAGCGAACCAGACATCGTACAAATGCATGGCCATCTATCGACTATCGTCCAATCAATTCATAGGGTAAACAGTCGGATCGTTAAGGCGGGTTTTGGTCCAAACCCGATTCACCCACAAGCTTTTCTATCCAACCCGTGCCGGTAAATTTTTAGCATAAAAAAGGTAGTTTTAAAACTACAGGATAAACATTATCGCTTAAAAGATGACGATTCTCAAGAATCTGCATCAATTTTCCCTCCAAAATTTCCTCATTTTCGCAAACCCCGACTCCTCTTAAGATTTACGCTGGCGCCTGTAAGCGTCTTTTCTAATTTCGATTCATTTTTGTTCATCTTCAAATCAATAGAAGTTCTATTTCTTTATCAGATTTTGTAATTTATTTTTGATTTGTCATTATTAATAAAATTGCACATTTCTTTTAATTAATTCTCAAATCAATATGGTATTAGTCTGAACCCTCACGTTGAAACTCCCAGAGTTTGGACAAGGCATGGCTCGAGGTTATGGTGGCAATAAATTGGATGTTCAGAACCATAATGGAGGTCAGTTCTCCAATAAAAGAGAAATTAGTGATTCTGGTTTTGTTGGTGGAAGAACTTCTTGAAATAGACCATCATCATTTGGTGGTGGTTGTAGAGGAGGAGGAGGAAAAAAGATTTCTTCTCTTTTCTTTTTGTTTTATTTAAATATGAGTGTAAATTTGTCATTTAACAATTTTTAATTGAGAAATTAGATAAAAATTAATGAAAACAATGATTTCTACGATAAAAAGTGAAAATAGGGGTGGAAATGCAAAAAAAATAATGAAACGTTTGCGTAATGAGCTGCAAACGTAGTGACGTTTTACGTTAATAACCCAAATAAAAATTTGAAACCCTCACTCCCCTTCTTATCCAAAATGATTGCTGCCAACCATCTCCTATTGGATCCTCTATTCTCTTTGCAACTAGCCCCTTCCAGGTTTTTCCAGAGATTTGCCACCTAAGGATAGACATGGGTTGGGTCAGGTCGGTTTTTGCCCAAACCCAACCCAACATTATCAGTCGTTTCGAAATCCAACCCGACCCGACCAGCCCAATCCATGTAAATGTTGAAACCCGACACGACACGACCCGACCTGACTCAACCCAACCCAATTATGTGTCGATCATGTTGGGTTGTGTTGGTCGGTTCGAGACAACTTGTCACACAAAATTTAAAATCATCCAAAAAGTGAGGTAATTCTCGATCCAAAAGTAGAAGCATACCTCGTTCGTCCATGATGAGTCCAGCTTTCTCTTCTATTTCATAAAGTACCTAAAAATCAATTTAGTAAGACGACAACAGCTCACGCAAAAAAGTGCTATAACAATATTAGAGCCAATCAGATTTTCATAAGAGAAAGGCCACTGAGTATTTTGAAGATAGACGGTTTTAATGTTTTAAGGACAACAACGTAGAAGCATTTATGATAGAAACCAAACTAAACACATTATATCAACAATAATTTTACTATGCCAGGCTTTGCATTGCATGTGTTTTACAAGCTCTCTCTCAATCGGGTGGGCCCCACGTGCAATAAAAAATGCCCAAAAAAATACCCACCCCTGAATGTGAGTAGCCTGGAACAACCTTGTGAATCATCAGCCTGGTAATGTAGTAGACTCTTATATCAATTTCACTAACAAACTCCAGCAAAGAGGCAAGAAAGATGGGGAGCAGAGGGGGGACAGAACCTACTACCTAGGGAGATAGCTCCGCATTTTGAAAGTTGGCAAAATAACCGAAAATGAAATAGTTAATTCATCAGTTTGGCACCAAATACAGCTACAATTGTTGAATGCAATATACCCGCTCCAAGATAGCTTGGGCTTGCTTTCTCCCCAGTTGCAGAGCATCAACAACTTCTTGGTATTAGGCATACATTTTGGCCAGCTAAACAAATGAAATGTAAAAGCTTTTCGGACAAAATAAACATGACATGAAAAGAAGCCAAGTGATTCTATGTGGATTAAAAAAAAAAAAAAGCTATGTCAACACATTAAATTATTTGAATATTGATGTCTAGTGAAGAATTTTAGAATTTTTTTTTTTTAATTGGCAAGTCAGGTTGGGTGGTTTTTGTCGGGTTTGATGGGTTAAACCATAACCCGACTCAGTCCAACCTAACCCAACCCGTTTAGAATTGTCAAAAATAGAAACCACCAAAAAATTGTAAAAAAAAAAAAAAAAAACCAACTCAACCCAGTCGAGTCGGTTTGGTTCGGTCAGGTTTGTCGAGTTCGATCGGTTTTTGCCCACTCCTGCTGCCACACCTCTCAAACCGCTCCACCAAACCAAATCTCTTCCCCAATTATACCACCTCAACTCACAGCAGTAGTCACCATTACCTGCGAGTACCTACAGTCTCGTTTCCAGCATTTTTGTCCCTCATGTTTGCAATCTAGAGATCTCAATTGCAATATTTACATAATGCATATACCATGAAATGCCATTGGAAAATGAGCTGTTGGCTCGAATACAAAAACAAGGTGAACTTTCTTGAAAGCTTCACGTCAAATTCTAGCCAAATAATAATTCCCCCCTCCCCCCCCCCCCCCCCCCCCCCCCCCAATTTCCCATGTTTAACTTGTAAGAACAGTTGCTGAAATGTGGTATCAGAAGGATAAATTTACATATTGTAATTGTTACGGGTCTGATCCAACCCTACACCTCGCTCGCCGCGTGTCAGCATAATGGCTCATGCCACACCACGTGGCTACCGAGGTGATTGTCCATGGGACAAGCCGATTACACTAGGGGCGAGGAACCAAACTCATCTGCGACACACCGTGGATGTAAAGGCCAGCACTCTACAACGCCACTCCTGCCTCGCCCCCAATAAAGATCCCTTACACGGATATCTTTACAAAATCAAATCACTGACTGATGGGACACATGGCAGAACCTAAACGGTCAATTCGGTCAGAGGCATTCAATGCCAGCAAACCTATGGAAAGACATGTTGATGCCTGAATGGGACAAGTCCTGAGGATCTGATTACACGTCTCCCCATCCGACGGCTTTCCCCCTCCCACATTTAGTATAAATACAACGCCATGGGAATTCAATTTTTAGGACAGCATAATGCAAACTTGGTGTCGTTCTCTTTCTCTCGCGTATTAGCACCCCCATTAAAATACATTTGTCAACTTCCGCCCGGCTCGTACTCTATCGCCGGTGACTCCCATTCCGGTTGATCTTATATTGACTTGACCGTCGGAGTGCCCGTGGCCGACTGGCCGTTCCCAACCTACCTGGGAGAAGGTCAACATGGTGACTGACGTTGTGCTAATTGTGCAGGGAAGGACTGACGTGAAGGCTTTTCCTGTTGACCACGTAAGAGCCACTTTTATGGGTCAACAGTAATTATAAAACGTTTAATTCAAATTTGGCAAGAACCCACACTACAGTCGCAGATCTGCAAAAATCCGAGCGCGAAAAATGAAAGTGACCGAGAAAAATTCCTAGGATCCAATTGGAAGCCCATCCACAGTAGCCTGTAAGAAGAAACGCTACAGGAAAAATTTCGAATTCCAAAATTTAATCTTAAAACAATTGATTTAAAAGCTTTTCTTCCGGGATTCAAAAAAATAAATCGAACAAATTACAAGTAGCTTCATAGTTTAGAAGCAATTTAACTTTTAAAGTCATATTGAACAAATCCTAAAAAGTTTTACTACTAAATTCACAAAAGATCTAATCACGACAGTCGTGCCAAAAGAACCCTTACGAGAGTAAAATTCATTTGGACGACAAGGTCCTGATTTTAAAGCATAAAACATTCAAAAGACTTGAAAATTTTCATTTAAGATAGAATTTACGTGAATTTAATGTAATATTGTGAAATTATCACATATGAGTTGACGGTTCTCACAATTCTCTATCTCCTTCATTTCCCCTCATATAATAAAAAAGAATTTAAAATAAATAAAAATTTAAGACCTTAATTAAATAAATAATAATAATTATACATATAAAAAAATAAATGTAATATTCAATATTATTAATATAATATAATTTTAAAGAACAAATAAAAAATATATATTTAATTTTAATTATAAATTAGTCTAAATTAAAATGTATAAGTTTGTGTTTTGTACTATTATATTATATTAAATTTTGCACTTAATCATGAACCTTTTGTACATAATAAAATAATAGACAATATTATAATCCAAAACTAAATAAATAAATATTTTTTCTTCATTACCGAGTGCAATAAATACATAAAAACAATTCAAAGTAAATATATCTTGACTAATTAAATTCATTATCCTATAATTAGTCCCAACACTAAAAATTAAAAATAAATATGTTAAAATAGTTTACTTTGTTAAATTAAAATCTTTTAAACTTATAGAAAATAATATCTAATATTAATATATTAATAATCAAGTGCAATTTAAGTTAAATTTGAAAATTAAATAAATGAAAGAATGAAAGTGAATATTACAATTTAATTAGTTGTAATTTAAAATCAAATTAGTTAATTAGACATACATTTGAAAATGATTTTGATGAGTATTTTAACATTTTTTTTATTGTTACTATCCCATATTGGAAGTTTATAAAACTATTGGAGTTAAGAGCATATATAAAATGCACAATTCAACATTGGAAGTTTATGAAACATTTGAAGAGAAGTGTATCTATAAAATGAGCATAACATCCAATACTTCTCCATGAGCCTTAGAATTGTAAATTTTGAAATCCAATAATGGAGTTAAAAAAATTTAAATTAAAAAAATAAATAAATCTTGAAAACCCATCAAAACCGTGACCAGTTCTCTGGGTCACGGTTGAACCAGCCGGTTCGATGAGTTTTAACTGGTTTTGTAAACTTAAATGTTTTGGGCCGGTTTTGAGCCCGGTTCCCTGTTTCACCGGTCGATCTGGCCGGGCTGAGTCGGGACGGGTTTGACAATATTAAGTCGTACAAAGTCTTTTTGCATTTCCTATTCATTTATTATTAAATAATAGAATTCCAACAGACACAACATCAATGACTATGATTTAATTGCTATTTAATGGAAACAATTTAACTAACAGTGAAAATAGATTTTCCTTTAAAACAACAAATTTCGTTAAAGTTTCCGTTAAAACAAGAATTTCTGTTTCATAGACACTTTATATATATTAATTTCTTCTTCTTCTTCTTCTTTTTGGTGAAAGTTTCCCAAATTCTTGTGATTATTGTGAGACAAATTTTGAGATTTTATTTGAGTACTTTCTTCTTAAAAGTTAGTATCATGGAGACTTTTATAAAAGTTTCTAAAAATCATAAATATTTGAATAGCCCAAGACACATAGAGTCTTCTAAAAAGTTTTAATTGAATACACCGTGACTTTTTAGAAAATTATTAAAAATTTATAAAAATCTCAATTGAATACACCAATACTTTTAGAGAGTTTTCAAAAGTTTACATTAAATACCCCAAAACTTTTTAATTCCCCAAAAAATCATTAAGAGCTTGTTTAGTGCACATTTTGGGAATAAGAATGTATTTTTATTGTTGATGTGATGAAGAATATGTGGTTGAAAATGAAGGAAAAATAATTGATGTGATGGAAAATATTATTTTATTGAAGAATGTGTGGTTGAAAGTGAGTAGAAAAATGAGATTAAGTAAAATAATGTGATTCAAACATGGACTAAAAGTCTCAATTGAATACAACCCCCTTCGAGGACAATTTTCATGCTCTACCAAAAAATTATGCCTCTATATTATTCTAAAATAATTAGTAATTATTTTGGAAGAATAGTATTTTATTCCACAAAATGTGTGTATAATAAATGCGTGATTAAAATACTTTTTCTGGATTAAATAAATTTATTAGAATACATTTGATTATACTTAAATGTAATTTAAATTTGTTTTTGTACAAATAAAACTACTATTCTGCAGATTATGATACGGGGAAATGGAGCCTCTGTTTGTTACTGCTTGGAATTGTCGAATGGAACAGAATTATTATTTAGTGTGTGTTTGACACCCATTCTTTTGAGGAATGAGTTTTTGAATAGTAATTGATATAAAGAATGTGTGGTTAAAAAGTAAGAAAAAATTTTGGGTTTATGTGTAATATTATTTTATTTGAAAAATGTGTGGTTAGAAACGAGTACTGTAGAAAAATGAGAATGAGATAAAAAAATGGGTGTCAAACAGGGGTTTATTCATCAGCCGAAGGTGCTGGATAGGTGAAACAATTTTTCCTACTGCCCGATTAATACCATCTAGAAATGATTCACAGTGGTGTGCTCCATATCGAACGTTATTATTGTGGCAAGCCTTTTGAAGTTGTTCTGTGGCCGCACATCTTCTCGTATCGTGATCTTTTAATCAAAACATTCAGAAGAGCTTAATTTAGTCCACTAAAAATTGAATTATGCTGTATGTACATTCAATTTTTTACGTGATCTTTTACATACGCTCGGATCACACAATTGGGAATTTTTTATTTATGCGGTCCCACGTGCATGTGATAACGTGTAACATTTTTGGTACAAAAAATTCGGTGCAATGGAATTGTACTTACAAATTGCATTCTAGAAAATTCCTCCCAAAGCGTAATTACGCAAAAACATGAGGAGGTAAATGTAATTTGACGAAACCTCACGCCCTTGACATAAAACCAAATCGAGATCCCTCATGATCGAGTGCAGAGGAGAAAAGAACAGAAACAGGGGTAATTTCTCTCTCTCTCTCTCTAATCAAGAGAATCGTCCGTCAATCTATACGATAGACTAATTTAATTTGACATCATCGCAAATATTGGTTAAGTACTTATTTTTATTCCAGCTCGACGAGGTGTTGGCTTTTGGGGAAGTTGGATTTCTAGCATTCAGTGCTGAGCTCCTTTTCAAATCTGGTATGTTACGAGTGATAATGTCTCATTTGCCTCTAATTTTTGCTCGATAGGTTTTTCTTGGATTTTCGATCTGGTAATTATATTTGTCCTGTATTAAGGGCTCTGAACTTGAAGTTGGAATTAATTAATTTCAAATTTGAGTCTGGGATTTTCCTAATTTTTTTATTTTAAAATCAAATTTTCCCACTGTGAAACTTCTATTTTTTTTATTTTTTATAGTTTGATGAGCATCATTATCAATTTTCCGATCCTACCATAATTTAATTAGGTAATAAAAGTTATAAAGCAGATATTTTTCAAAGTAAGTGGCAGTAAATGGTGTATGTGGGGATTTTCCTTTATATCCTCTTTTGAGGAAAGGGGCCGTGCCATGGAGAACTTTTGGAATTATGAGGATTGCATTTGTAAGTTGAGAAGATTCATCCTTGCTATTTATTCTTTATTGGAATTTCCCATGACTAGTAATTGAATTGGATTCATGTTGTCGACCCCAAATTTGTTGGAAACAAGCTTAGCTTCTTGTTATGTTTTAATGTCTTAAAAGAAGTCAAGAGCGTAAGACTATTTGGTAGCGTGGGATTGGGAATTGGAACTACAAATAATTTCATTTGGCCATTTTTTCTTTGTTTCTTGTTTCAATTCCAAAGTCCCTATTTGAATCTGTTCCTAGTCCATCTCTCTGTCTCTCTTTTGGAGGGATGTTAATTGCAAACTGTCCTAAATGATGGAAGACTTCCTCCACTCATGGCATAATGGCACCTATTAGAGACGGGTTGAAGTAAAATTTTGACACAAATTACCTTAGACAGCAAAAAAACATATGATACTTTTGGAGAGCAGAATAGACAAGTCCGTCCATAGGCTTGAAGTATGAACAGCGACGTTACAATAGCAAGTATCAGGATCTTTGATTATCATAATGTTCTTACTTTGAGCTGGCCGTTCCTTGTGGCGACATATATTCTTCATGCTTACGTTATCATGGTTTATTGTAATTTAATGAGGCTGGTCCAGAGTAAAGTCATGAGATCAATCTCGGCCATCCTTGCAATATTTTTAGCTTTATTTTTGGCTCTCGAGAAGATCTAGTTTTGGTTAGATGATTTGGCATTTAAATTACTTGCAATTTTGTCTGTGCTTGTGCTTTGGTTTACACAATGTGGGCCCAGTATAAGTTTTCTTTCACATACTAATTGAATAGATTATTTTTGTTCGCTTGCAAACTATATTATGTCTGGGAGCATTCTTAAATACGAATTGGGATTCAACTCTTGGCCTCTGTTTGAGTCACATTATTTTTTTCATTCTCATTATTTTACTCATTTTCAACGGCACATTCTTCAATAAAATAATATTTTCCATCACATCAATAACTTTTCCTTCTTTTTCAACTACATATTCTCTATCACATCAAACAAAAAAATGCATTCTTGAACTCAAAATGTGTACCAAACAAGGGTTTAAATCACTTAATTTAGTGGCAAGTCACATAATTTCTAGGATTTCACTTGGATTTCAAAGGAAATCTGAGTAAGGTAAATCGGTAAATCTATGACAATTTTCACTCATCTCATGACACAATGCTCTGTTTATGATAGATTCCAAGCGCTTGGACAAATATGAGCTTTGGAAACATGCATAGGGATGTAGATTGGGAGTGGGAGGAATCAGGGTGGAGTTTTTGGTGTATTTATATAATTGGAAGTTCTTGCTCCCTCTGTGAAGAGCTATTCATCTGCAAAAAATTTAGGGAGGATGAGGAGACCCAATTTTAATTCAAATAAATTATAGCTTTGGAGCATATAAGCAATGGAGCTTGTGGAGCAACGCTCACCTTGAGGATTGCTCTCGGTTTGCTTCATATGAATTATTTTTTACTTTTAATTTTTTTGTTCTCAAAATATATCATATGAAGACAGAAATGTAAAGAAATATACTTAACTTGGTTGTGTTTTTAATGTTGCTTTAAATTGCTTACAACTATCAAACATATTCAAGCTGCAGTATTGCAGTGAACACAATTACTTTCAAGGGCTAAAGATGAGCAGTCGTTACTCTCGCATGATCTATGTTGGCAACCTTCCCGCAGACATAAAAGAATCAGAAGTTGAAGACATATTCTACAAGGTTTGAGTTGAATATTTAGTCTATCACTGTCTTAAATATTTTGTTTTGATTGAGTTGATGTGGGAGTGTCTGGGTGTTATTTTGAAGAGTATTCTCCTGCATGGTACTAATGCATTGGGTATCTGCCACTGTTACTTCTCTAAAGCAGAGTTGTTTAGCTACAATTTACAAATGTGTTATGCTTTTGTTATCTCTAACTACTCTCTAGTGGCTAAACCCCTTTCCCAACCAGCAGAGGACCTTCAACTTTGCAGCAGCAAGTCTTGTAAGATTACATTGAGTGCATCTTTTCCAACCATATAAATCTGTTATTCATTTGCTATGTGAATAGTTGTTGATATCTGTCTGTGATGCACGTTTGGTAATTTCACATATATTGAATTGTAAACTTTTAATAAGACGAATTCATAAAAATCATTAAAATGACATCCGTGATATATCCCCAATTTAGACAACCCTACCCCTCCGCTCACTCGATTACTAATTGATCAATTCATGAGCCATGTAGCCTTTAGGTTCTGTTGCAAAATAGATCCTCTTTAGATTTCTTTCAATGAAGTGTAGCATTACTATTTATTATCACAGTTTTTATATTATGTGTTTGGGGTTTAAGTTTGCTGTCGAGTGATTGTTTCAATAATCATGGGACAATATTTCTGTTTCAAATGTGTATACTCTTCTCAGTACCTGGTTCTAGCCAATGGTCACTTAAATTCATTTTCCCCTTTCTATTTGATCCCTAAAGCGATTGCTTATTTATAGTATTTTTATGCCATTCCTGCAGTATGGTCGTATATTGGACATTGAATTGAAGATTCCACCTCGCCCTCCTTGCTATTGTTTTGTGGAGGTATTTTTTTTTTTCCAACTCTCAAATTTGCAGCTTTCTGGGCTATGTATGTATACACAGAAGCAGCACCCAGATATGCATGTTTGCTCGTCTTCGGATTTCATGAATACGAGGATATAATCTGTCATCTGACTTTTTTTTTTTTTGAATTTTAACCATGTTTAGTTTGAGAGTGCTCGCGATGCAGAAGATGCAATCAGGGGCAGAGATGGCTATAACTTTGATGGTTGTCGACTGAGGGTGAGGACATTTGGTGCAAAGTAGCATTTTTTTTTCTCTCTCTTTAACACTAGTTTTTGGTTATATGCTACAGCGCAAATCTATATGAGGCATAGGAGATACTAGAATTTATGATGGTTTTCTTTATATCCTTTATTTTCAATTATTGTAATTTTCAGACAATTAGGTTGATTGTTACCTATATATAATCTAGGGCATAGTAAACCCTGGATCATTGTTATTGAATACAACCTGAGAACTCTCTCTAACTCCTTTTCCCTTCTTTTCCATGCCTTCTACTGCAAATTTGGTGCTCGGTAATTGTGTTCCGTTTGTTCGATCTCCGTCCTCATTATACCTTCTTCGGTCTTTTCCTTGTTATATTGATTTTCTTATGAAATTCATCTCCTCATTAATTTAGGTAGAGCTTGCACATGGTGGCAGAGGGCCGCCACGTTCAAGTGATCGTCGTGGTGGTTATGGCAGCCGTGACAGCAGCGGAAGCCGTTTTGGCCCTTCTCGCCATTCTGAATATCGAGGTGCTGCCAAACTTATCAATTGATGCTTATGCTTTATTTTCACTATAAGATTGTTTCAGTGTCTTTATCTTAAAATGTCTACATGCATATAGTTATTATTCGGGGACTTCCGTCTTCTGCTTCTTGGCAAGATTTGAAGGTAAGTGGAAATTTTTGAGCGAGAACAATTTTTTTTTTTTTTTAGCAACTACAGCATTTATCTTGGGTTTCAGGATCACATGCGAAAAGCTGGGGATGTTTGTTTTGCTGAAGTTTCCCGTGATGCTGATGGTAAGTTATTTTACTAATGGGGTAAAGGTGAGATATTAGTCGGCTATGATGCGCTGACACTCCTACTAATACATCATGTCTGTGTCTGACACGTCATGTTGGAACCCAACCTCCCAAAACTCCTCGGACACTCGAAGACATGCATTCAACAAGCCACAGGACCTTGTCCCACTTTTTTTAAGTTTTTTTTAAATTACTCGATATTTAAGGGATGCTTTAGAGACACACCACAACAAGTGCCTGACATGTAATATGCCGTGTCTTGTATAAAAAATTATGAAAGAAATATGTAATATATAAGTTAAAATTTAAAAAAATTAAATCAACATGTCCTTAATGTGTCGGTGTCCTACTTTTTTGAAAAATCACGTATCAGCGTGTCCATATCATGTCGTGCACGCATATCCATGTCTGTGTCCGTCAACCTTGTTAATGGGGTTTATGAACATTTGTTATTGTATTCAGGAACCTTTGGCGTAGTTGACTATACTAATTATGAAGACATGAAATATGCTGTAAGTTTTCGTACTCATCTTCGAAGTGTTTAACCTTTTGTGCATCCATGAATTGTTCCAATCTAGTTGGTAATGTGTTTTTGTCTTGCTCAGATCCGGAAACTTGATGATAGCGAGTTTAAGAATCCTTGGACCAGAAGTTATATCCGGGTATTTTTTTATATTTTTTCTATTCTTTGTGATTGAATTTTCAAAGAGAGCCATTTCTCAACCAAAAAGGCCCAAAACAGGCACTTGGAGTCCAGTTTTTAAATATTATGTTAGAAGTTAAATTTGAGCCTCTCTAACCTACACATTGGTGCAACCTCGAATTATATGCTTGGAGGGATTTAAATCTTACAAAATATTAATTCATAGTACTGAACTCTAAGAATTCATAAAATGATATCATTATGAAAGCAACTATCTTGTGAAATAATAAACTCCTTTTCCTTCGTAAATCAATGAATTCAGGTGAAGGAATACAAGCACAGTCCATCAAGAAGCCCAGGCAGGAGCCGTAGTAGAAGCAGAAGTCCTAGAAGGAACAGAAGGTATTTTTTAGTTTGAAGTATATTTGCTCGATTTCTAGGATAGACTTTATTTGTTGATCCAAGTAATATGTTCCTTATGCAGCAAATCAATGGATCGATCTGTTTCCAGATCACCATCAAAATCTCCTGTTAAACCGTCCAGGTATTCGAGAATGAACGTCTTCTATTTTTTATATGCTCTATGGTTATAAATGTACCACACTAATGAGTAATTGGTTCTTTGCTTGCTTAAATGTGCAGAGCGGGATCAAGATCAAGGTCAAGGTCGTCAATATCAAGGTCAAGATCAAGATCAATGTCAAGATCGGCATCCCCTCGCAAGGTAAACTATTCATGTTCCGACCAAAAGAATAGGAACAAGCATGCATGCAGAGATGTTAAAATGAGCAGTTCGGTGCCTGGATTTTTGAATTTAACTTGTTTTTTATAAAGAATTTTGGTGGAAAAACTTAAATAACCCTAAAAATCCAGCAGGGGCTTAGTTAGTGGGCCATGGACCTGGACAATCCCAGAATCTGGGCTTTCCATGGTTGGGAATGGACAGGTTACCGCCCCCCTGTTTTGACATCTGTACATGCATGAGTTTAGCATCCCATTCCTGCAATTGGAAGTTATAACATTACTGACTCGAGGATACGTGGCTTCAAGTTTTGTTCATTTAATTTTTTTTGGGTGTCCGGGTTGACACTGTTAAAAATCTCAGCTATGTTAATTTCATTGCAGGCAAGATCTGGAAGTGCTTAATTCTGTTGCAAATATGCTATGCACTTAATGGAACCCTGAGCAGACAGTTTCTTAGCATATGAATGATATGAGTCGAGCAAGGACAGTTGACTGGATAATGTCAAATTATAAGATGGAGATTATACTTTGGGATGTCCAGAATCTAGATGTTTTTTTCTTATTTTCTATTAATGGGCTTGTGGATCTAAATAGGAGCGCGAGCATTCTATTAGCGTCGTTTTGGAAACTAAGTCTGTTAATGGTTATTTGCGTCATTGAGTAGGATTTTATTCTTTATTATGGCACATGGATTTTCTGTTGAACTGGATTTTGGGAAAAATTTGTGGGTCAAGTATTATCTTTCATGAAATCAAAAATCAGGCCTTAATATTTAAATTTACAAAATTCAGGTTTTTTTATGAATTAATTAATTAATTATATTTTATAATTAATCTATTAAATTTAATATTTAATTATAATATAATATAATATAATTGACCCACCCCACCTCCATCACCCCCATTGCTCCAGCGACTATTTCGATGACCAGCGATAATTTCGGAGACTGTTCTTCGGCATCGCTTAATTCTGACGACTATTCCGATGATCGTTTTGCCGCCACTGAATTTCGGTAACTGCTCCGATCCCAAGGTTACAGATATCTTATTCAATAGTTGAAAATTTAATTTTTTATCACAACATATCAAATTAATTGGTCGCAGGTTATTTTGAGGTCACACTTGAAAAAATTTATAGGTCACATATTTTTAATTGATCATAAATGAATAAAATTTGTTGGTTACATATTAATAAATTTTTAAGTTACAGTTACCATATTGATGGTCACATACACCCAAACACGTCCTTCAATCACAGCACATTACCAGTAATTGGTCACAGGTCACAGATCAACCAAATAGCCAAATAGATGGTCACAGACACTTCGTCCCATCCGCTGCACCCGTTCCCCAATCTCAATACACTTGGTCACAGGTCATAGAACGACCAAATAGTTGGTCACAGACAATTCGTCACATCAATTATTGGTCACAGACACCGTCGCTGCTTGAACAACACCACCATTGTCAGACACAACACCACCACAATCACCGCCGTAATAATAACAAAAACAACTATCCAATCGCCGTCCGCACTACCACACCAAGAAAAACACTCGCACCATCAACATCAGACCATAATCCCTAAAACACCCACCAACAACCATCACCCAAACCACCACCACCACCTCCTGAACAGCACCACCAACAACCACCACCACCCAAACCGCCTGCACAGAAATCCGCCCCCACACCACGCACACATATTTGCCCCCCCACGCACCCACGCACGCACATACAGCAGAAACACACACATACATCAGAATGCACCCATGCCGGCACCACCTACGCACACAGCAGAATGCTGCTGCGACGCTGGTAGCTGATGTGTTACTCTGCTGAACGGCAGCAGTGAGACGCTGTTGGCGTTCAACAGCTTGAAGTTGCTGCGAATCGCAGCAGCTTCACGTTGCTGATCGCAGCGGAAGGAATGGGAGAAGTGAGGGAGGCGACAGGCGGTGGCGGAAGGAGGCGGTGGCTGTGGTGGTGGTGGTGAGAGGATAGAAATGGAGGAGGCGGCGTTGGTAGGATGAGAGAAATGGAGAGAAAGGGATAGATTTAGGGTTTTAATAAATTTTTTGTTTTAATTTATTAAAATGATAAAAACATGAAAAATGCAAAAATAAAGTGAAAACCTGATTTTAAAAAAACTCAAACTAAAGGCTTAGGGGCCGTTCTCTTTGGCCGTTTTGGGCCGTTTTCTGTTTTCGGTTTTCCAAAACAATGAAAACGCGTTCTCTTTACTATTTTTGAAAACGCGTTTCTGAAAACGGGTTGAAAATTTACAAAGAAAACAGAAAACGACAAAATTGTCGTTTTGGGTGTTTTCAGTTATAATTTGATAAAAATTTCCAAAACATGTTTTCGTTGTTTTCAATCACCGCCAACCATCACCGCACCCGACCACCACTGCACCGCCGGAACCACCGCTACACCGTCAAAACCCACCACCGCTACATTGTTTTCAAAATGTCAAAGAGAACGCATTTTCAATAATCTCAAAATGAACACTCAAAACACAAAACTCAAAATGATTTCAAAACACAAAACACAAAACTCAAACACAAAGAGAACGCCACCTTAGTTTTTGGTAATTTTCACTTGGATTTTTGTGGTAAAAACTTGACGAGCTCATCTATCAAGTTGCAGTCGTTTTCTGGAGTCAGATTTTGCATTTGAATGTGTCTCTTCACGACTCACATCTTTTATTGAGTTTTTAATGTTTTTGACGACGTGAAGGGGGTGTCAAATAGGCTGGCTTGGAAACAAAGTCCTCGGACTGCCATGCACGCAGACTTGGGCTACCCTGGGTTTTGTGGTGGACTGGTCCACTCCCTGCTTGCTGGCTTTCTCTGAAGCTCGTCTCAAGGTGGGCTAGGTTTGTAGCCATCACCTAATGGTTCATTGACAGTTGAGACACAGTGGGGATAGGCATCTTATCAAAAACCACAAGAATAATATATATTTTTAGTAGAGGTACTACTGTCACGTGGCGATTGGTTTCCGATAGGGATGACAATATTTGCGTATGGGGTAGGTCAACCATTTTGATCCTCATTTCATTGGATATTTTGTCAAAAACTAAATTTGAAATTAACATTAAACGGGGTAGGTAGCGGGACGTACTATTTTTCGTACCTACTTCTAGGCAATTACCCTCGTCTTGGCTAGGTGGGTAATTTTCGTCCCATTCAGGGTAGGGATCTGCTAGTATTTGATTGAACAAATTTTTTTGTCATCCCTAATTTCTAAT
Source organism: Fraxinus excelsior (assembly GCA_019097785.1). Taxonomy (NCBI): domain Eukaryota; kingdom Viridiplantae; phylum Streptophyta; class Magnoliopsida; order Lamiales; family Oleaceae; genus Fraxinus; species Fraxinus excelsior. The sequence goes on along the minus strand of CM032632.1, from coordinate 28,182,140 downwards.
TCATAGTTGAATGAGGTGGTTATACACTTTAATGCATTGAATAATAAAGAAGGTGATCCATTGCTACCTAAAAGATAATGCATTTCAGAATACATAACTCAAAAGCATAATATATTTGTTTATTTATTGCATCACATTTATTTTATGGTTTGCTACAAAATTATTTTCAACCACACATTCACAAAATAAAATATTCTATATGTACGCTAAATAAATTTCCTACTTTTTAACCACATATTCTTTTAAAAATCACTCTACCAAAATGATTTTCAAACACCACTTAAGTCTAGTACCAATTCCTTTTTTTAAAAACTAGAAGAATTTCTTTTAAGTTTCAACAATTCAAAATTCAAGTATTAAATTTAAAAAAATACAAAAATTAGGTATTTAGCTAATTGATTAAAAATATTTATTATTTAAATATAATAAATTCAATAAATTAATTTATTAAATATATATTTTACCAATTAAATATAGTAAGGACACAATTATATACAATTTGGTCACAAGTATCTAATTAACTAATCAAAAATTAATTTTCGATCGCAATTTATCAAATTATTGGTCACAAATAAATTTTTTTATAGGTCACGAATTACTTCTCGAACACGAATCAAAATTTCATATGTCATATTATTCATCGGTCACTAATTGAAATTTTATTGGTCGCAACTCATTTATTCATTGTAAATTGATCTCAACTTATCGAATTATTGGTCACAAATCAAAAATCTTATGGCATTTATTCATCGATCACAAAATCAAATTTTTTATTGGTCACAACTCAATAAATTGTGAGTCGCAATCACAATTTTTAGATTACATATTATTTATTTGTCAAAAATAAACCAATTATTGGTCACAATCAACCGAATAATTGGTCAAAGACACCTACCTCATTTCATCCCACCCACGACCACCACTACACACAGCACTGATGTCAAACACCGTCGCTGTCAAACACCAGCACTGCACAACACTTGCAACCACCACCTCAACACAGCATCCAACAGCATCACCGCCACCATCGTCGTCAGAACCCCACCACTACCATCTCAAACCAATCAACACCACCGCCAACTCGCCACCAAAACCACTACCACCACCATTGCAAACAGTCACATATGGCAGAAAAACACCACCACCACCTTACCTCCACAGCATATCCACCAAATCAGAATGCAGAGCACACCATCGCCATGGCCAAATCTATCATCACCAACTCTAGATCCACCATCAGCAGCCCGATCCACTACCGCCACTAAAACCACCCAAACATCACCACAATATGGAAACTACCACCAACAATAAACAAAAATACCCAAATCTGGTGTGGCCACCATCTTCACGCCTAAAATCATATCAACACCCTGGCGGCACAACGCCGCTGTGAGTGTGATGGTTCTAATCTCACACAACACCATCGCGTACCCAACATCGCACAAAAAAAAAAAGAATTGATCCGTCGTCGTCGCGATGCGATACTGCTGTGAATGATAGCGTCAATGGACTGCAGTGTTGGTCGGCGATCGCAAGGAGCGCCGCTCGCTGTTCCCGACGACGAGCTCCACTGTACGAGGAAAATGAGAGAGAGAGAGAGGTGGTGACGACGACGACGGTTTGAATGGAAAGATAAAAGAGGATATTAGAGAATGAAGATGAGATGGGAGAAAAATTGATTTTAGGGCTTGGATGGGGGTAGATAGTATAGGGGTGTGTATGTAAATTAACTTATATTGTTATTAATATTGAAATATTAATTTATAATAATTAAATAAATATCTGGTTTTTAAAAATGAAACTTTCTAATTTTAGAATATTGATTTTGAAAAGTGGGGATTTGTATAATTATCTCATTAAAAAAATGGGGAAATTAGGCTAAGTACGGCCCAAAACCAAGATAATTGATTAATACCCTAAATTACTAATTTAATCATTGGCATCTGAATTAATCGTAATTTCTACGTGAAAACTATTGAAAAGAAATCATTTACAGACCCAACCAAACCCTAACTCAAAATATGCTCTAATCCACTCATCTTTGAAAGAAAGTGTTGTGTTCATCATCACCATTAAATACTTTGTGGTCCACATTACTTTATCATTTGTGATTCAAATCACAAGGGGAAATTCGGGTCTTCAGAGTGTTCGTTTATGATACTCCATGTTCAATCTCCGCCGACTATAGCAGCTGGCCTTCATCTCGGTACAATCCCTTTTGGCAGTCCCAATTAAGGAGATATGGAGGTGCCTGCATTCACTGCGACAATTGAGACTCTCCAGAAACGAATTACGACGGCTATTTTGGATCATGCTCTTCAAATTTGCTCTGATAAAAATGTTAAAACGAAAATGCAAGTACTCGTTGGGGATTCAAAGGAGAAAATTTGTGAAGCTGTAGAGCAGTTGAATGCTGCTTTAATAGTGATGGGGTTCTGTGCTTTTGGTCCCCATAAAAGGATGTTTTTGGGAAGTGCGAGCAACTATTGTTCAAACCACGCACATGGCCCAGTTGTGATTATTAAGAATAGCTCTTGAGAAGCCATTTTGAATTTTGAGCACGTGATGTTGATGTTGTTGTTCATGGAGAAGACCAAATCGATCTTGTAATTGTATTATGGATTTTCTGAATTTATGGGATATTAAGTCGTGTATAAAGTTCATCTGCTCTATTAAGTTAAAAACTGATCAATTCACCCAAAAAAGTGATTGGAGTTTCGTCACTTTTTTTAACGTTGTCGCTTTTTTGAATTGTGTTTAACTTGCTCATTGGATAACTTGGTTGTATTTAAATTTGTGGATTATGATTATATTGCTCAAGTTGTTAGTTCAAACTCTTTTAACTTGCTCATGAGTTGTGGGTTTATTAGATAATTTAGCTATATTGAAAATTGTGGGTTATGATTGTTTGTAAGATTTTGTCATTGTGAGAAGAAGAGTTGTGAATGAATTGTTTGTCACTTTTTTCGAATGTTTTCGATTGGTATTTTGTCACTTTTTTGAATGATTGCAGTTTTATTTTAACTTTCGTCACTTTTCTGAACGTTTATCACTTTTTTTAAAAAAAGATTCATGTCACGTTTTTAGTGTTTATTACTTTTTCTATCACTTTTTTTTGTTGGTGGTAAGAGGTTTTTGTGCTGACTTTTGTTTTTGTAAGGAAAAATTCGACTCCAATTGCTACAGAAGGAGGAAGCCCGTGAATTTCTTCATAAGATTATCACTTTTTTTTTAAATTTGTGTCACTTTTTTTTAAAAAAAAATCGTCACTTTTTTTAGTTTTGTCACTTTTTCGTATTTGTTACTTTTTTTGAGTTTGTGTCCCCCTTTTTTGAGTTTTTATCATTTTTTGAGGGTGTATGTGTCACTTTTTTGAGTTTAAAAAAAAAAGTGACAATTTTTTTATAAAAAATGTGACATTGTGTCACTTTTTCATTTTACACAATATTTTTTACTTCCTAAAAATCTTTCATATGATTTTTCAAAACCTCCCTAATCTTTCATATCATCTTTTCATATTCTCATTTTCGCACACACCATGAATGTATCAATCGAATTTTGTTTTCTAGCAATTTTGATTGAATTTTGGTTGGAAATTAGAGAGAGAATTGGGCGTTGGGTGAGAAGAAGAGTTGTGAATTAATGGTTTGTCACTTTTTCGATTGGTGTTTTGTCACTTTTTTTGAATGTTTTTTATTGGTGTTGTCATTTTTTCGAATGTTTGTTACTTTTGAGCGTCACTTTTTTTTTTTTTTTTAATTTGTCACTTTTTAAAAAAAATTCTTCACTTTTTTTGAATTGTCATTTTTTGAGTGTGTCACTTTTTTAATCTGTATAACTTTTAATTTGTGCCACTTTTTTTAATTCGTCACTTTTATTAAAATTTGTCATTTTTTTTATTTTGTCACTTTTTTTAGCGTTTCAATTTTTCTAGTCACCTTCTTGATTTCTATCACTTTTTTTTAGTGTTTGTCATTTTTTTTTGAATTTGTGTCACTTTTTTGAGTTTGTATCACTTTTTTAGAGAGAGTCACTTTTTTTTTTTAGTTTTGTTACTTTTTGAATTTGTGTCACTTTTTTTAAAAAAAGTGACATTTTTATAAAAAAAAAAGTGACATTGTGTCACTTTTTCATTTTACACAGTATTTTTTACTTTCTAAAAATCTTTGACATGATTTTTCAAAACATCCATAATTTTAAGGGTATTTTTGTAAGTACCCAAAAAAAATCAATAAAGCCCAATAATAAGCCCACGAAAAAGAATCAGTCCATTATAGTCTACCCTAGTTTTGGTTCATATATATTCTATTCACTCCCACCACGACTAGAATCGTCGATTATGCTAGCATCTTGAAGGTACGTTTCTCGCACTATAACCTAGTTTTTTCTTCAATTATTCTTACTGTAATTTGATTTTTCAGTACTAATTTAGATTAAATAGTTTGGATCTTTATTTTGCATTGCGTGTAGATCACAAGGATTTGAAGTAAAATGACGGTTGGAGAGCTCGCCTGCACCTACGCTTGCTTGATCCTTAACGACGATGACATTCCTGTCACTGTAAGTTTTCTTCAACACCATATTATAACAAAGATGTAATTTATATACATCAAAATAGTTTTGGTATTGTACTGTATGTGTTTTTTTGAGTTTAGGCTGAGAAAATTGCGACACTTGTGAAAGCGGCTAATGTGAGTGTGGAATCCTACTGGCCGAGTCTTTTTGCTAAACTCTGCGAGAGGAGGAGCATTGAGGACCTTGTTACGAACGTTGGCGCTGGTGGAGGTGGTGCTGCCGTCGCTGTCGCGGCTCCTGCCGGTGGTGCCGCCGCCGCAGCTGCCCCTGCTGCCGAGGAGAAGAAGGTAGAAATATTTGCATCTATTCACTTAAAATGTATATAAATGTACTAATTCTTCTATATAATTCTAGGTATCATTTTACACTCATTTTATTGATTTTAGACTCTGTATTGAAATATCTGATGCCTAATCTCTGACTGATTGTCGTTTTCACAGGAGGAGCCAAAGGAGGAGAGCGATGACGACATGGGATTCAGCTTGTTTGATTAGAAGAATGAGTGTTTCTAATTGTTGGAAAACTTAGGTGATTCATATATTTTGGTTCATAATTTGAGATTTTGATTTGTTATAGTTTTTTTTAATGATTAAATGTTGAAGTTTGAAAGTTACGCAGTCTTATAAATTATAATAATTAAAATATGAACCCTGAGTTTGAAAGCGTAATCCCTTGTTACATATAACTGGATCACTCAAGATTAGTGTGTGTATATATATATATATAAAGAAAAAGAGTTAGAAACGCACCAAAATCTTGAATTTGATTTCCACGTATGAATTTCCTTTTACAATTCAACTTCCATGTTACCAACTCGTTCCATAACTCCCCACACCTATAAACAGCAAACCAATTCTCCCAAAATCCCTTCATCAAAACTTCTCGCGAATTTGTGTTTTTTGTGGAGTGCAATTCTCGAAATTAAGCAACAATGTTGACATCAATTTTCAGTTCTTTTGAGGCATACTGTGCTCTGAGTTTTTGGGCCGCAAAGTAAGCGTTTCTTTGTCTCCTCGTAATGAAGATGTGCAGCAGAAACTGGGGCAATTGTGTTTAACCAAATTTGATGGGGTGAAGAAGGCCAAACAAGTAGATAATTCATCCCCGGAATCGAAGAAATTGGAAGATCATCACCAAAGGAAGCCCAGATTCGCACCTGAATTCGATGGCCTTCACTGTTTTGAGACAATTATTATTTCTTAATTTCTTTTTTATTTGGGTTTATGATTTGGTGTAATATCCAAATTCTCGTATATAATTAATATAATATTCATTTTTTCTAGTTATTTGAATTTCTTGGTTGATCCATTATCTTCGTTGGTACAAGCGCTGTTAATGAAATAAGCATGTGTTTGGCCCCTATTTTTAGAAGGATTAGATTTTGAATAGTGATTGATGGGAGAATGTGGGGTGGAAAAGTGATGAAAAGTTTTAAATTTGTGTGTAATATTATTTTATTTAGAGAATGTGTGGTTAAAAATAAGTACGGTAGAAAAATGAATAAGAAAAAAATGAGAAAGTATGTGAGTGTTTGATTCTCAATTTTTTAGAAAGAATTAGTTTTTGAATAGTGATTGATGGGAGAATGTGGTGGAAAAGTAATGAAAAGTTTTAAATTTGTGTATAATATTATTTTATTTGAAGAATTTGTGGTTGAAAATGAGTATCGTAGAAAAATGAATGGGAAAAAAAGGAGAAAGAAGGTGGCTCAACCATGGGTTTTGTTTGACAAAATAAGTAGCCTTTAAAATTAATTTGATTTACTTTTAAATGAATTTAACATGTTTTAAAATTTGGAGGTAGAATCTGTACAAGGATTACAATGGTTTTAGGCAGAGTTTATGGATGAACCTATCAAGATTCTGGTTATCAAAAGATAGGGTTTTGTTTAATTTTCTGGGTTTGTGGATATCCATTATTCGTGTTTTTGTCTAGAAAAGGCAATAGAGTTGTCGCATGTTCATTACACATTTATATATTAGGTCAACTATAAGTATACTTGGCCACATAATATACGTTTAAGATCACCACTTGCATAAGATATTTTCTTGTATGTATACTTTTGAGACCCATCAAGTCAACTTCGCAAAAAGCATCAAGTAGAGAGCTTTTAAGTAATGTTTTTAAAATCGAATCGGATCGATCGATTCAACTGGAAAACTAGTAAACTGGACCGAAATCTGGTCTGGTTATGGTATAAAAACCATATGCATAGAAAGTGGTGCTAAAGTTGGGGAATTGCCTGGTTCAACGGAAAATCGATGCAGAGGAGATAGTTAGAGGCGACAAGCAATGAACAGGAAATTGGAACGAATTTTGAAGTTTTGCCTTTGATACATACCTATTCTATTTCTATATTAGGGTTTGAACTTTGGACATATAGACTATAAAATTGGTTTGACCCATTTAATTTCACCACTTATAATGAGAATGAGAATGAAAAATATAGTCGTTATGGGCCTCACACAAGAGATAGAAAGTTTGAATTTTAATGTTGATATGATGAATAACGGTCATATTTTTCATTATAATGAAGAAAAAATGTGGCTCAAACGGTAGATAATGGGTTCTAAAATGATATTTTAATTAATAATTTTTTTAATATAACATATAAATTTATTTCTAATTCTAATTCCGGGTCAACTCCGGTTCGACCTCGATTCGACCATTTGACCCTTTTAACTTCAGGGTCAATATTATCAAAACATTGCTTTCAAGTCCATTCAAAAGTGTTTCTAGTGCCATCCAGTTGACACTAATGTTGGGGACTAAGAGAGTTGCCAAGCCACAAGACCTAGCTCGTGCAATGAGACATCAAGTTGTCAAGGATAATGCATAAGGGCAACTCGATACGAAGTTTTTGATTGAATTCAGAGCTCAACCCAACCTCACGAGGAATCATTGCAATATTAGATGGAGCACACTACTTAGTTCCATCACACGAAAGAGATTAGCTTAGCATTAGAGTGGCGATCAACAAACCATTACATTCTTTACAAACTCAAAACTCAAATCCATAAGGAAAGTCGCATTTTGTAAGTGCAACTTTAGTGTTGCCTCTTAATGCATAAAGCGTCAGTTGCTATGAGCTGTTGATGATTACCTAAGATCAATGGTTGGTGTGTGGGCTATATAAAGGGACTTACATTGTTGCCCTAAACTCACTTTTGACTTTTCATTCTAATTTAGCATTCTTCTTTTCTCTGAGTGATACTGTTTGTTAGTTTCTTATTTTTACTTCTGTTAAAACTCATTTTGTTTTTGAGTAATCATTTGTGGTGTTCGTTTCTGGGTGATCATTTCTTAGTGATTTTGCAAGTGAGGAGAAAATGAGAGTGATGTTTGGGTGATTAGTTCTGGCTCATTGAAGTAGTGTAACTTTTTCTTTAGGGTCTTTAGTATTTTGTGGTCTTGGCTTGTACGAAAGGATACAATAATTTGAGCCCCATTTTGATCTATACCAACATACCTTTGGTTGATTCTTGGTTGTAATAGCTTAATAGGTTCTTGATCTATTATATTCCTTGATTCTTTGTTGAAAGAGTGGTATCGGAGCCTTATGCGGCTAGTATTGGACCCTCGATTGTGATCTGTTTGTGAAAAATCAATTTTCACAACCAAATCTATTTTCAATCTGACACGATTTTACTCTAGATGAAACCCTAGGTCCTAAAATCAACGGATCTTGACCGTTGATTTAATATCTGGATATCTTGTGGAACTGGTGACTTCGAATCCTGAAATCTATCTATTTGTAGTGATTTTTCTGGTGGTCAAATACAAAAGACCACCAATCTGGTTTGATCTTTCCTCATTAAACCCTTATCTTGTATAGTCTAAATTCCTTTATTCTTGTGATAATAACTGCATAAATTACATTGTCCATGTTTGAGTAAACCATTTGAGTTTTTTTTATTTTGTACTATTGTAGGTTTTTCTTTCCATTTGGTATCATGTTTTCCAAGTTAAACATTGACCTAGGGACTTGATCCTCATGGAATCATGGTAAATTTGGACATTGGGAGTCTTAGGGAACTTTTTGCTATCACTATTGCTAATTGCCTGGTTTTAAGTGTTTTTGTGTTTATTCTTTTGAAATTGTGATTGTATCGTAAATTCTTGACACTGTTTGTTAATCCCTTTTTGTGTTGTACTGTTTTATCGTTGAACATTGAACTCCTGAAATAAATAAAAAAAATTGCGTTGATTAAAAGTCTTCAATATGACAAATGCTACTTTTGAACTTGGAAGTTTTTAATGGAAAATAGAATTTTTTTGATTTGACAACAAAAAATGAGAGGAGTCTTTGTCCAACAAAATGTTTCAAAAGCTATAACACAAACTTTTCCTAAATCCATGACTGCTGAACAAATAGATGAAGCTGATTAACTTGCGATAAACCTCTATCATATTGCATTTATTTGACCAAGGGCTAAGAAAAATAGGAAAATTTGACACTGATTGTTAATCCCTTTTGTGTTGTACTATTTTATCGTTGAACATTGAACTCCTGAAATTAAAAAAAAAAAATTGCGTTGATTAAAAGTCTTCAATATGACAAATGCTACTTTTGAACTTGGAAGTTTTTAATGGAAAATAGAATTTTTTTGATTTGACAACAAAAAATGAGAGGAGTCTTTGTCCAACAAAATGTTTCAAAAGCTATAACACAAACTTTTCCTAAATCCATGACTGCTGAACAAATAGATGAAGCTGATTAACTTGCGATAAACCTCTATCATATTGCATTTATTTGACCAAGGGCCAAGAAAAATAGGAAAATTAGATATTGCTAAAGACTTGTGGGAAAAATTGGAAGAATTGTATTTGGTTAAATCTTTACCAAATAAATTGTTCCTCTTGGAGAGATTTTTTAGTGTTAAGATAGACCCTTCAAGAGATCTTGATGACAACGTTGATACCTTTAACAAATTAGTAGAAGATATTACTAATGCTGGAAATAAGCCTGCAAATCTTATATAATATAAGAGATTTTGGAAAGGACACTATTTCAAATGTGCCTTTTTGTGAATACTCCACTTTAGGCAAACACCACTTGCGACACTTTTAACACTAAAAAACACAAAATTACCCCCATTTTTTAGTATATTCACTCAAATCTTTGGGGTCCTTCATCAATTGTCACTCAAGGAGGAAATATATATTTTCTATCATTGATTGATGATTTTTCAAGAAAAGTATGAGTTTTCTTATTGAAACAAAAATCTGACACATTTGAAAAATTTCAAACTTGGAAGACTTTGATTGAAAATCAAATTGGAAAGAAACTAATGGCATGGAATTCTGTAACACATAATTTGATCTTATTTATAAAGAAACTGAGATTTTAAGACATAAAACTGTCCTTTATTCTCCAAAACAAAATGAAGTCGCTGAAAGAATAAATAGAACTTTTAGATAAAGTCGAGAGCATGATGATTAGTTTTGGAATTCCTAAGGTCCTGTGGGGGTGAAGTTGTAATGACAACGACTTATATTGTTAACAGAACACCTCCAGTTCTTTAGAAGGAAAAACAGCCGAGGAGATATAGTCTAGAAAAACTCTTGACTATTCTCAATTAAAAACTTTTGGCTGTGTTGGTTATCCTCATCAAAATGATGGTAAGCTTGAGGAAAGATCTTTAAGATGTGTTTTTATGGGGGTATCCTATTGAGGTAAATGGTTATAGACTCTGGTTTAAAGAGTCTAAAGGTTTTAAGATGATAACTAGCATGAATGTTATTTTTAATAAGTCTAACATGCCATATTCGGAAATTTGGGGTGATGAATTTGTTTCTAATACAAGAGACTCTAGTGGAAGAGAAGAAAATAGTACCAAGCTGTAGGTGGAGCTTGGCACTCTTTCTGATTTCATTAATGACAATCATAATGAGTATGGAATTCAAGAGATGGATGAAACATGTGAAAATGCAGAAAGTGGTGTTCAAGATAACAATGGGGATTATGGTGCTACTTTGAGTGATTATCGGTTGACTAGGGATAAAACTAGAAGAGAAATTAGAAAGCCTGTAAGGATCTTTGGTTGTACTGTCCTTTCGGGATCTAGCCTTTAAGGAACCTAAATTTATGATGAGGCCATAAGTTGCCAGTTATCACAACATTGGCTGACTGCTATGAAAGAAGAAATGTCTTCTTTACGTAAAAATTAAACTTGGAAATTAGTTTCAAAGTCTACAAGTAAATTTATAGTTGATTGTAAATGGATTTATACCATTAAGAAATGGAGTTCTTTGAAGCAGCCTCTTAAGTTTAAGGCCAGACTTGTAGTTTAAAGATGTACACCGAAGCCTGGTATATATTATAATGAAATATTCTCCCATGTAGTTAAATATACTACTATTAGAATAATGTTCGCATTGGTTGCTCATAATGATTTAGAACTTGAACAAATGGATGTTAAAACAGCTTTTCTACATGGCGATTTAGATGAAATCATATGTCTCAACCACTAGGTTTTACTGACAATAGAAATCTTGATCATGGTCTTTATATGAGTTAAAAACAATCATCTAGACAATGATATAAAATGTTTGATAATTTTGTTGCCTCTATTGGTTTTATAAGAAGTGCCTTAGATAATTGTATGCACTTTAAGAAAAATGAAGCAGGTTGTGTGATTGTTTACTTGCTCCTTTATGTGGATAACATGCTGTTAATTGGTCCTAATATACATGATATTAATGATATTTAAAGGTTTTTAAATTTTGAATTTGAAAGGAAAGACTTGGGGGCATGCAAAAAGAGTACTTGGTATGGATATTATAAGAAACATGCCTAAACAATTGTTAATACTTAACCAAACTACTTATGTGGAAGAGGTTTTGTCTAAATTCTCTATGCATGAGTCTAAGTTTGTAACTTTACCACTTGCTTCTAATTTCAAATTAAGTAAAGACCAATGTCCCATAGATGAACCCAACATGGAATATATGAGTAAGGTCCCATATGCTAATGCTGTTGGATCTGTAATGTATACAATTTGTACAAGACCTGATGTAACCAATCCCATCGATACCCTAAGTAGGGCCATGGATAATCCTTGCCCTAAATATTGAAATGCTTTGAAATAGCTGTTGAGATACATAAGAGGACCATCTAAATTGGGTATGTGTTTTAAATCTAGCAATGCAGAGATTGTATTGAATAGTTTTGTTGATTTTGATTTTGCTAGGACATGGACAATTAGGAAATCTACTACTGCTTACATGTTTACTTTATGTTGTACTTGCATTAGTTGGAAGTCTCAATTGCAATCAATTGTTGCTCTGTCAACTACAGAAGCTAAATATGTGGCTGCAACTAAGGTCATTAAAGAAGCTATGTGGTTGAAAGGATTATTGTCTGAGATGAATGAATTATCTAATCTAGTTGTTGTCTATTCAGATAGTTATAGTGCAATTCATTTACGTAAAAACTCTATTTTTCATGAAAGAACGAAACACATTGACGTTAGAATGCATTTCATTAGGGATGTAATTAATAAAAAATCTGTGTTACTTGAAAAAATCTCCACCCAATTCATTCCTGCTGATATGAGAACAAATGTACTGCCCCTTAAGTCTTATTTACAAATCTTAAGAATTGATATTGGGTAATTTGATTTTCATTTCAAGTATGTACATTTGATGCAAATGGTGGACTATAAACCTGGCCCTAAATACTTTACTGTTATCTTTATTCTGTTCATAGTTTTGTTACCATTGGCATCAAGGTAGAGATTTATTGGCTATGATGAAGCTGGACCCATTTGCAGGTTTTATATTCCATTGCCTGATTACCCAAGTCCCGGGCCCAAAACTCAAATCCATAAAGAAAGTCACATTTTGTAAGTGCAAATTTAGCCGTTGATGATTACCTAAAATCAATGGTTGGTGCGTGTGCTATATAAAGGGACTTATACTGTTGCCCTAAACTCATTTCTGACTTTTCATTCTTCTCGAGCCTTCTTATTTTCTTTGAGTGACGTTGTCTGTTGGTTTTTTCTTTTCACTTCTGTTAAAAGTCAATCTATTTTTTGAGTAATCCTTTGTGGTGTTCATTTCTAGGTGATTTGTAAGTGAGAGGAGAAAATGAGAGCGATCTTTGAGTGGTTACTTCTGTCTCATCGAAATAGCGTTTCTTTTTCTTTAGGGTATGTGTATTTTGTGGTTCTGGCTTATACACAAGGGTACATTGATCTGAGCCCCATTTTGATTGATACCAAGATGCCTTTGGTTGATTCTTGGTTGTAATAGTTTGATAAGTTCTTGATGTATTGTACTCATCATTTCTCTGATGTAAGAGTGCTCAATTAATTAGATAAAAGATACTAGAATTAAAGAAAAAATTAAAGTTTAGAATTGGAAGCATAATGTGAAAGGTCTTAAAATCTAGAGCTTGTTTGATACGGCTTAAAATTCAATTAAAATTGAAAATATGGTCGTTATTGGGTCTCGTCCGTCTAATAAAAGTCAATAATAACGACTATATTTTCAATTTTAATATGATTTTAATCTCTATCAAACACCCTCGTAATGTATAGCTTATAAACTTAGAATTATTCTAGTGGTTCTACTGCCGCAGGTGGGATGTTTTACCAGTTAATACTGATGGTAGGATTGGTGCCAAGTTGCAGTGAGAGAGCATCTGATAAACTCAGTGGCAGCATAAGCATAAGCATATTACAAAAGTATCGATTTGTTTCGAAGAAAATAATGATTAATACAGATAAACATTTGACAATTCCGAACCCACAAATGAAAGATCTCAAGAGTTGTATCCAGGTGTCAAGATACTATCCATCAGAGCCAAATATCTTCTTCTGGGACCCACTAAAAAATATCTACGTATATTTTATTAAATATGGGGTTTATGTGGTCCGCTATTTTGCGACTACCACCAACCAAAAGGAGGAGAGAGAAACAGAGATACACGCAAAGAGGTGTGTGTGTGGAGAGAGGGCCAATAGACCATCAACCAATCCAATGAGACTTAACTTTTTGATTGGAAGACTTAGGGCGTGGCGAATTTGGGCCATACGTATGAGGCTTCTGATATTTTTCGTATCTAACTTTATGTACAGCTATGTCAGCACTGGTAATGACAACATGAAATTTGAGCCATCCGATGTGAGGCGGTTAAAGAGGGATTAGAAAGAGTCACCACTGGATCAATTCAAGAAATGTGGTCTTCAGATATTTATGCTGTCAGTAAAACTACTGGCGAGAAAATCAAAACCTCTGTTATTCTTTTTTCAGGACTAGGAGGAGCCATCGTGTTCTTCTTGCTTTGAGAGTTGTACAGTAAGAATCATGGAAATGAATGAAAGAGGAATGGAATTGCAAATGAATGAAACAGAGGAAAATCAGATGGAGAAGAAGAATGGAGGGGATGGTGGTGGTGGTGGCGAAGGTGGCGGCGGAGCTGGTGGTGGTTCTTTTGTGAAGTGGGAGAGGTTTCTTCCAAAAATGGCTGTGAGGGTGTTGTTGGTGGAAGCTGATGATTCGACTAGGCAGATTATTGCTGCTCTTCTCAGGAAATGCAGTTATAGAGGTTAGTACCACGCTTTATAATTTAACTCAGTAAAGTTTGTTAAACTACTCCAGCTTAAACGAGATTAACTCGCCAGATTTATTTTTTCATCAGAAGAAATGAATTCTCAGCTTTTATTTTATCAGAACATTAAACTGTTTCGTCTGAAAACTTAATCTATTAGAGCGGACTGACTTATTTATTTAACAAGGCTGAGTGGTCGAGGGAATTGTTAATGAATCATGTTTGATAACTTGTCTCCGTAATCATTTTCATTTTTCTCCGTCGTAGTTTCTGCACAGCCTTGTCATCCACACACCTGAGTAAGAATTCATGATTACGGCTGCCTCTCAATCTCCTTTTCTGTTTTCTTCTTTTAGTGAATTTTCTGGCTAGATCTGGTTGAGGATTTGTGGGACAGGAGCCCTGAAATGTCACTAAACAATAATTCTTCCCTTTCACATAATCCATCCATGAAAGTTGCAGTTAGTATTGCTCTGCTTATAAGTTGTAGCTAGATGGTTGTAATTATGGATTTGGTGAAGCCGAGTCTTATTGTTCCGTCATAATATATAGGACAGAATGAAGCCCCCTAATGATTCAATACCAACGTGCATCCCCACTTCAGAAGGTTTTGGATTAACTTTCCTCGTGGTCCTTTGCAACCCAACCCCCAATTATTGAACTATGTGGAGTCTAATTATACTGGACCACAAATTGCCCGAATATATAAAGATTTAATCGGGGGGTCGTTTTAGGGAAGATATAATGATTTGTCAACGTGAAAGAGAACTCACATATTTCTTTATTTTCCACAGTTGCTGCTGTTCCAGATGGTTTGAAAGCATGGGAGGTATTGAAAGAAAGACATCGTAACATAGACCTCGTATTGACAGAAGTCGAGCTTCCATCAATCTCTGGATATGCACTTCTTACCTTAATGATGGAGCATGATGACTGCAAGAACATTCCCGTAATAAGTACGTCAAATTTGCATTGTGCTTAATCCGAGAACCTTACACTCCAGTTATTTGAAGATTATTTCTGCATGTTTGATGCACATCATTGTGTAAAATGGACAAAATTTTAGCTTTTTCTTTTTCTTGATATATTCTCCAGTACCACTCCAGGTAATATTTTGTCAAAATTTCTTCTTCATTATGCAGTGATGTCGACGCACGATTCTGTTAGCACAGTTTATAAGTGCATGTTGAGAGGTGCTGCTGATTTTCTTGTCAAGCCTGTCAGGAGAAATGAGCTAAGGAACTTGTGGCAGCATGTCTGGAGGAGAAAAGCTGTAAGCTTAAGCCTCATTCTTCTCCAATATTTCATTTAAATTCTTATATTTAAACTAAAAAAAATTCTAACGAAACTCGATTCATATCATCAAATGTCAGTCAAGTGGCAGTGGCCTCGGGCATCCAGATGAAAGTATTGCTCAACAAAAGGTTGAAGCCACAGCTGAAAACAATGCTGTAAGCAACTATTCAAGTGGTTATATGGCATGCATTCAGATGAATCGTGAATGCATTGAGAAAGGAAGCGATGCTCAGGTAATTTTTTTTTTTCTCTCATTACATTTTCTTTGAGACGTACTATGTATTTTTCATGCTTTATATAGTAGTAAAAAAATCCATAGGTAGATAGACACCTGATGTTCACCTTGGACATTGCTGATACGTTCAGTGGATTAGACTGTACTAAATAATATTAAGGAAGAAAAGAAAGCTAAAACTTTGTTCAAACACTGTCTAATACTGCATACTACAGAATGTTTAAGACCTTCCCTAATCAAATATATTATGTAATATGTATTGTAGCGAGTTCAAGGGTTTGATTGATATCCATTACTCTGCGAAACAGATCCCCAGAGCTCAAGATCATTTTCTTTTGCCACCGTTCCTGTAAGAAATAGGACTTTAATAATGGATTTTTTGAACCTTTTAATCCGACCATAACTAATAGAAATCTTTTCCATTCTTGGAGGAAGAAATGTTCTGGCGTCTGAAGACGACAGTAATAGTGGATTGTTTTCATTTGCAAATTGCGGTTCTCGGCCTAATTTTGATTATCATGTGACAATTAAGCGTATTATGTGTTATTTATGTTCCATAAATCAGAAAACATGTTCATGGTTTAGAGTTATACAACGAGTTATCATCCAGAAAGCCAGAATTATGTAAACCATCCACTTTCTGTCTTCCGTGCAGAGCTCATGCACAAAGCCTGAAGCGGACATTGAAGGAGCAGATACAGGACACATACAGGGCATCTCACAGAAGTGGAAAACTAGTCGTTCAAATGACAAAAATATATCAATTCAAGAAAGAAATCAGGTGGGCAACAGATTTGTGTTGCCTGATGATGATGGTCAAGGTAATGTTCTTGTTTTTATGTTTTTTAATGACCCCTTCAGTTTTGTGGTAAGGTAAATGTCCAACACTTCTGTATATTTTGTCAAAAAAAAGGTACGCAGGTGGCTGCCAGCATCCGTAATGATACAATTCATAGAGAGGATAAAACCTCTGGTGATTGTTGGGGACGTGTTAATGTCATTGGTCAAACTCCTGAAAATGATCATGTCCTATTGAATTCTTCGAGAGATGCCATTGACTTAATCGGAGCTTTTGATAATTACCTCAAAGGCACTTGTAATAGTTTCAATTTTAATACTGGTGGAAACAAGAATGATCTTTCGCCCCTTTTGGATCTCTCTCTTCGAAGATCTGATCCTAGTTGCTCCGTGAATCAAGTAACTGATGAAAGGCCTAAATTAATCCATTCCGATGCATCAGCTTTTTCTCGGTGAGTTTCTTCTTGCCCAGACAATGATATTGATCTGTCTCTAACATCAAAATCATCTTGATTTCTACTAAAGTGGCGCAAATGGAAAGCTTTGACAATTTTGTTACAAATCAATAATGCTTCAGAAATTTGTTTTATTTATAGCTGAAATGAAATGAGTAATGTGATTTCTCTGTTTTTCTCTTTTTGGATATTTATGGGATAGAAATAGATGTCTTATAAAGTAGAAACCTTGAATGCAGGTATGTTAATAAGACATCACTGCCTCATCACTCAACATCGCCTAGCAACTGTAATCAACATAAAGACTATGAAATCAATGCCAATCACACCCTTGATTATGAGTCGAACACACATGTTCCGACATTAAGCTCTCAGAAACACGTCTCTGTGGCTACAGTTGTACCAGCACAAGCCAAAATCATGCATCCTTACACTGAGCAGAAAGTTGCACCTCTCCCGATTCCAGTCCGAGGTTCAAGGTTTGGAACTCTAGGTAACACGTATGGTTCTTCGATATCTCCAATATATTGCCCACAAGTCCGTTCGTTTTATCCATCAAATGATCAAACTAGGGCGTCTCAACAGCTTCATGATCTGATGGATCAAAGAATCAACGATGTCACTGATCAGGCCAACAACAAACAGGAGAATATCTTGGAAACATTTGAGGGTCGAGGACATATATCTTCCGCTACAGACCACAGTACAAATAGCAGTTTCTGTAATGGCACTGTAAGTCATCTTTACAGCATTGGATCTGGAAGCCATGTGGTCACGTCGACTGAAGTGTGTGGGGAATCACGACTAGTAACAAATCAAGAAGCGGGCGAAATAAATGCAGTTTCAGGTTTTAAGGCTACAACAGTGTGTGGAGATGAAGTCATCCTTCTTCATGATGGAAACTCTCATCGATTTGTTCAAAGAGAAGCAGCACTAACAAAGTTCCGCTTGAAGAGGAAAGAAAGATGCTACGAGAAAAAGGTACATCACTGATATTTTTCATGATCATGTCTATCGTATTCTAATTGACGTATACATCAGTCCTTTTAAACTAATTCTTACCTAGTTAGATTTGCTTCCGATCACATCATAATTTGGTACTAGATGTACAATTTTTTTATTTAATCATGTTTCCAAAGCATCGGAATGAGGTAGAGAATAAGATGCATTGCTTTCCTCTTGATTTCCCATTTGGAGGTCGTCATATGTAGAGTTGCGAACGGATTTGTTTAGGATTTTAGTTGACGTCTACTAATTATTGCTTATAATTATTGAAAACTAACTCCGAGAAAAGGATTCCCAATAGGAAATGTAGTGCACGAGCTAGTGCACGAGCCATTGTTTGAAAACTAACCCCGAGAAAAGGATTACCAATAGGAAATGGAAAACAGTTGCTCATTGTAACTTGTTCTCTTTAGTTTTTGTTAAAAGATTTCCAAAACTGAAACCTGTTCACTTATGGACTTCAATCACAGGTGAGATATGAGAGCAGAAAAAAACTTGCTGAACAACGTCCCCGGGTGAAAGGACAGTTTGTTCGTCAAGCTCAAAATGATCCGGCTCCTGGAAACTCATCAGCTAGTTAGATACGCAACACAAGGTCATTGAAGTGGACTAATACATGGACAAACCATGACAAGCAAGCAGCCTATCTGTGCATGTTCGATATGTAACATTAGAAAGAGATGCAATCTGCTTCATCAGTGCATGTTTATTACGTAGTATTAGAATTAGAATTTAGCTTCTTTTTTCCCTAGTACTATTCGATATTGTATAGTCCATCTTGGCAAACATACAAGTAACTAAATTGTTGTAAAATCCTCGTTCCTTCCTTTTAAGGTGTCCTCTGTATATTAACTCAAGGGGGCTGCGGTTTCTTTTTGCGCGTTGTTTATATAGATAAATATTTCCATAAACATAACTTTGTTGCTGGAACATACAGCTCAACTTGATTATATGTTATCATTTTTTATTTTCATTTCCACCAGAATGATGTTTTCGTTGCAGTTCTGTGTTGCCTGCAAACATC
Organism: Fraxinus excelsior; assembly: GCA_019097785.1. Taxonomy (NCBI): domain Eukaryota; kingdom Viridiplantae; phylum Streptophyta; class Magnoliopsida; order Lamiales; family Oleaceae; genus Fraxinus; species Fraxinus excelsior. The sequence goes on along the minus strand of CM032632.1, from coordinate 28,163,196 downwards.
TTCAATATTTTAGCAGAAAAATCGGGACTGACTCGAGTACGATTGCAAAGAATAGAGATTAAGCTCTTGTTTGAGCCCCATTTTTAAAAAAATTCATTTTTTTCCCAGACTCATCTTCAGCCACGCATTCTCTCAATAAAATAATCTTGCACATAGATCTAAGATTTTTTTCTACTTTTTACCTATACATTCTTGGGGAAAAAAATTATTATTACAAAATCTATTCTCGGGTTCAAACAGGGTAAAGTATATTATATTTGAGACAGATTTAACTAAGATTGAAGAATAGAGATCAAGAAGTATAATAGGATATAACTTAGGACGAAGTTCGAGACTACGTATCCGCATTCAAGCATGTACATAAAAGCCAATGACTTCAAAACAATTAGATTCATTGTGCATGTCAAGCCATGTACATGAAGCCACACTCAAAAAGGTAAAAGAGAAATATTTTGTCTTCAACCTTGAATAGTACCACTCTAGTGACAGACATGATGAGAAAGGAAAGCCCACAAGTTATAAAAGGAACGGTTCAGATTAAAAATCACTTATAATGGATGAGGTAGACCAACTTTTACATGATTGAAGGGCTAATTGTGAAAATAAAGTTTTACATAAATCACATCGCCACTATTTCAAGGTTCGTGGACTTGACTTCAGATTTTATTGAGAAGAATACCTAGAATTTTAGCTCCTATTCGACAAATTTGTAAATAGGAATATTAAGAGGAATAATATTGTGTCTCATAAAATGTGTGAATAATAATAATAATAAGTAGCAATTTCGAAAATGTGATTGAAATTATATTTAATTTTGACTGAATTTATAAATTGTAAACAAATGAATGTTAAATTATTGTATTATTCAGAGTAATGTTAAATTATTTTTTTTTGTAAAATTATTTTATTGAGAGAATGTGTAATTGAAAATGAGATCAAGAAAAAATGAGTTTTAAATAATGAGATGAGCGCCCTTCTTATTAATTGTCATTTAGAGATTGTTTGGTATTTAATTGTGATGAAATAATTGAATCTTGTATTTAGCTAAAGGGTGATTCTATTACTACCATAATTTTTATTGCATACACCATATTTTAATTACAGTTAAACTCAATTTTTGCTCATTGTAACAATTATTTTCTCAAATTTTTCAGTTGAATTCTTATCTTCAACCTTCCATTAATTAGCACGTTTCTTCCTTGATAATGATTTATATCAAATCATTTTGTTTTCATACTTTGAAATGAGAGAAAATTTATGTATTTTTTTAAAAATATGGTGATAAAATAAGTTATTTTACATCATTTCAACATACTTATTGCCCAGAAATTGTTATTAATTATAAAATGTGTTAATTAATGAAAAGTTTTGAGGATAAAAATAACATGGAAAATCATTAAAAACACAAGTATTATAATGAACAAAGATTAAGAACCTCAAGTGTAATTAAAATGTGAGGCAAGAAATAAAAATTATGGCAAGAAGTATATTCTAGAAATTCATAGGTGTAATCTAATATTCCCCCCCCGGTGGGGGGTGGGGGGCGCTCTTTTGAGAAAATAATTGCTGCTTTTTGCACTTAACCCCCACCATTTCCACTCCTTCCTTTCCTTTAAAATGTTTTCTTATAAGTAAACAGGTAGGGTTTAAAAAACAACTTTTTTGTCTATCAAACCGAAATAATTTTAGCTTATTTCGACGCAAATGAGAATTATTTAAAAATAAGTCACTTTTTCTTTTAAGTTGCTTAAAAGAAACCCCATCACTTCCTTTCTTCAGCTCATCAAACTTCTCCTTCTCCGTGTGTGAAAATGTCTCGAGTCCATGAAAAATCCCCCAAAGATTGTGCTGAAAAGGGATTCGACTTCAACAAGTTCCACAAGAAGTTCTTCTTTGCTTTTTCTACATTTCTGCTCGCTATTCTATCCCTTATCTTCCTTGTTTGGCTCATTCTACACCCCACAAAGCCACAATTCTCTCTAAAAGACGTCAATATCTATCAACTCAGCCTCTCAGGTTCAAACCTGATTAACTCTACCGTTCGTCTCACTCTCTCATCCAACAATCCAAACAAGAAAGTCGGGATTTACTACGACGTGTTACAAGTATATGCATCTTATAAGGGTCAAATAATCACTCAAGAAACTTCGCTCCCACTTTTCTATCAAGGGAATGAAGAGACTAACCTCTTGAGTGCGTCTTTGGCTGGAAATCAGATACCAGTGGACCCATCCTTCGGTTATGAAGTTGGACGTGATCAGAGAATCGGGAAATTTGTTTTGACTCTGAAGGTGATCGGACGACTTAGATGGAAGGTTGGAACTTGGGTTTCCGGGAGGTATAGGTTCAATGTAAACTGTGTAGCTATTTTGCCATTCAATTCCATACCATCAGGCCCCTTGAGCTCCAAGCAAGGGACTGTGTGTTCTACTATTGTTTGAATTATATAATCAACTGAAGTTTGAATCACTTAAAGCAGTATTGAGTGATAGGCTTGGAAAATGGCAATTAAGAGTTTGTACAAATTAAGTTGTATTTCTTGCATAATTTTTTGTTCTTCATTGAAATATTTTAGGTAATATAATTCAATATGCTATTCAAATTAAGTTTAAGCATAATCTTGGCTTAAAAATTTCCAATTTCCATGTTAACTGTTTCATTATTGAAATTTGATAGGGACTCTGACTCCAGCAGACAACTAATGTCCCTTTGCTATACACTTTCAAATGCCACTTCTTTCTGATCAGGACGACCGACTGCTGGGAGTTGTTTTGTCCCTTAGACTCGTAGGTTTTAATCTTCTTTTTAGCTTTGCACTACAGTATGTACCCTGCTTGTATTGCATAAATCACACGTACCCAAAGCACTACGGAGAGAAGATAGACGACGTCTAAATCAATCCAAAACTTCAATTCCACATATTTTAACTACACATTTCAAAGATGGACAAAGTTTACTTATTTTCCATGTCCTTATCTTACCACAGCAAAATTTTAGCCCTTTTCTTCAATTATAAATCATTTCAGCTCTCGCCTAAACACTAACTCATTTTTAATAATTATTTTTTAAGTATTGAGATTTATTAGGATTTGAAATTTAGTTTTTCATATGTTGGATGTGGTGCTGGTTTTGAACTAGGATATACCTGAAAAATAGAAATAAAAATATCTTATCTACTTGTGCCATTGGAAATAACGTCAGTTCATTACAGACTATTTTACAATGGTGAACATTAAAAAGGTGAAAGGGAAGAGGTCTTAATGTCAGTACCTGCTCTTCTTGAGTTGTCGAAGGCGGTAACAAATATGGTAAATGGCAACAAAGCGTGCTGAGAGCACGAAGAGTGGATAAGCAAAAAGAACTTGTATTGACCAAGACTTTGGAGACGGTGAGGTTACCGATGATGCGTAGGTCCCTAATGTGTAGGGATGGCATTTGTCGTAGGAATCTTTTGGCCCCCCGTCCCAGCCCTCTTGCTTACTATGAATTCACTTTCCTCGAGCCCATGCGCGATTGTGCAAATAGTTATACCGAACATCTCCCTGCACTAAACTTGCTTTTTGTTATATAGGGATTGTTCGATCGTGCTTAAAATCCAATTAAAATTGAAAATATAGCCGTTATTGAGTCCCTGCACTAAAAGCAAAAAACTGATTCGACACTAAACTCTTATTCGCCTAAAATCCAATTATACCGAACATCTCCCTGCACTAAACTCTTATTTGCCTGTCTCTTATCTTCCTTGTTTGGCTCATTCGACACCCCACAAAGCAACAATTATCTCTAAAAGATGTCAATATCCATTAATTCAACCTCTCAGGTCTGAAACTGATCAATACTGCACCTCAATCTCTTATCCAACAATCCAAACAAGAAAGTCAGGATTTACTACGAGGCAGTAACAAGTATATACGAATCTTACAAGGCTCAAATAATTACTAGCGAAACTTCTCTCCCTCCTTTATATCAAGTTGTATTTGTTGCCTTTTGTTTTTCGTTGAAATATTCGGTCTAAAAGCTTAAACTTTTATTCTATATGATTCAACGTGATATCTGAGATCATGAATTCAACGCATGAAGCTTTCACGTTTTACAGCTAAAATCTAAAGAAGTGCAATCTTTTTTTTCTCCAACAATTCAAACTTGTAGATATGCTTTTTACAAGTTAAAAGTTGGTGGAAGAAGCTATGAGGTCTTTTGTATACTTTCTGCAAATGGGTGCGGGTAAAACATTTCAAGATTGGTGTTCCGAAGAGTTATAAAATCGTTGATGGATGTGATTTCTATGGGGAAAATTCACGATAGGTAACATGACTTTGTTGTTATTGTTACTATTCTGACGAGAACATGGCTTAGAAATTTCCTTTTTGCAGTCGCGTGAGAGCTGATGACAGGGAAGAACTAGTACTCTTCACTTTCTTAATAAGGGCTAATTTAAATTTTTGATTGCTAAAAGTTAAAACTGAAATTTTTCTCATGATTAGGTTTCTTACGAGTCCTGGAAATAATGTTAGTCAGCATTTATCCTAGGAGCTTATGCACCTCTTATGTGCTTAAAAAGCCTTTCGATACTTGCAATTTTTCTATGAATTACTTGTAATCTGCCCTTTGACCGGGCAAGCAACTGGGAATTCCCACTCGCACCCGGCACCCTTACAATAAAAACTGACTGGATGTTACTGGCCAAAATGGCCAGAACGCTGCTGGAGAATCAGCACAAGCATAAATGGACTAGCAGAATTGTTTAGAACAGATGTATTTGCAACAATTCATCGAGGTTGCAAGGAAAAAGAAGGGATTCACTAAGTCCAATGGCGAAGGTCAGGAGGAACGGCAGAAGAAGGCGGCCTGCAATGACAAGCTCAAAGGAAGGATGAGCAAGGAATCACAGCAGTCAAGATAGATAAAAAGAGGGGAAATTCCCTTTTTATATCAACATGAAAATCGCAGCTTGGAACATAAAGTCAGTTTTTATTGTTGCCACAAGTTGATGTTTCGCCAAATTCGAACCCAAATGTAAAACTCAAGAACTCAAAGTACAGACTGTCAAGGCCTCAACTTATTCACACTCGAAAGATTTTAAAATTGATATTCAGTTCATAGTGCTAAACATAGTCAAGGCTTGAAAGTCAATCGAAGCAGAGAGAGTAGGTTCGTAAGCATATTTTGCGTCTCGCTGAGTGAGGGTTTGGCACATCTCATGATAGTATAATAAACAAGATTTTAACTTCTTTCTTAGAACTTGTGTGGGAGAGATCTTTTGAGAAGTGATTTTTTTAGAACGTGGTTAAAAGTTGGAAAAAATAAAGGAAAACGTGAAAAATGATTGTTTGGGGAATGTATGATTGAAAATGAGTGTGGGAGACAAGTGACTCTAAAAAAATCACTTTCAAACAAGGTCTTTATATTAAATAGTGCTATCCAATCCTCCAAAGCAAACATGCCACAAGGGATCACGGTAAACGCATGGGGTTGTTGGGCTTCTACCGAAATTGAGATTTTACCTAAACATATAAGTGATCTATGCACTCACCTTGAGGGTCTGAGCTCTTCGTCGTTCTACACTCCCAAACCAATGGTTCAGAAACTCCAAGTCCTCAGATGCAGAAGTTACTGTATCTAAGAACTTGGACCTTTGATAATGCATAAAGAACTACATGATGAGTCAAATTCAACATAAAATAAAAATTCTCATCCCCACCCACTGTCCATTTTGAAGCTGCTACAAGAGTCAAGCAAGCAGGTTAGGCTGGCAGCAGCTGAGCAGCGCAGCGCAGCAGCTAATCAGTCTAGCTGCAGCGCAGCAGCCTTGCAGCAAGAGCTTTTGAAGCTACCTTTTCTCATCCACTTCTGCCAACAACAACTAGCCAGAAGTCCCAATATTTGCAAAAGTGATGTCTCACCCTGTGCCACCTCTACATCTGTCAATTACTAGGTCCTGCTATTAACAACTTAACATGGGGTTTCAACTTTTGTTTGGACAATTCAAATAGGACTGGTATGGAGTTGTTCAGACCTGTAACCCAAATCTATACTCTTGTAGATGATAATTCTAACCCCATTCAAGGTAGAAATACATTCTAGCTGGCCATACAGGGTAGCGGAGTAGACGGCATGGATCCAATCATTCAACAAAATCGGTTCAGATCATCTGCTAGGATGAATAGGATTGATTTCACCTCTTGCTTGCCCGCACCGCCATCGACAAGTGCCCCACGCCTGCCATTGACAGAATTTATGTTGCATATTGATAGAGGTTGACCTCCTTGCTTGTCTGTTATACACGATGAGTCCCTTTTTTCCTTTGCCCACTAAGACAAAAATGTAGGACTGGTGTCAATGGTTCATCATGGAAGAGATTACTCATTAACCAAGGAGCACTTACTAATAGTCTAATACTAACTGAATATAATAGAAAGGAAATTTATATCCATCCCAAACATAATTTTGTAATTAGAGGACCCTGGGCAGTCTAAAAGCTAAAACTAATATCTAAAACCTAGAAGGATTTCAGAAAAGATTCAAAAGGTAGTCACGACATAGAGGATAGATGCTTTAGGAAATTAGAAATCTACAGACGAGAAAAAGACGAGGATGCACATGCAGACAAGACTATCAGCTTAAGCTATGATTGTGTAAATAGATGGTGTTTTTAAGAGTTCAATTCACAAATCAACCACACATGCTTGGCTAGTACAAGAAACGATGATAATGATATTTAGTTTCCCGTGAGAACATTCCAAAATTCCTCCCTGCAATCATAATTCACTTGAATGTGATGTACGCAAGGAAAGTAATGAAGAACTTAACAAAATTGAATCAGGAGTCAAGATTTCATTCTTCTGCTGTTAATTTAACAACTATACTTTCAGAGTTTCAGCATAAACATTATCATCTCGTGTTCGCAAGATCAAAACTTTCATAAAAAGGATACGGAACAACTATTACTGTACCATTGACAAATATACTAACAATATCCAAAACTCAAGCTCCAATTGGGAGTTCGAAACTCACCTCATCCAGCAATTAAATGTCAAACCGAATTAGAATCGACCCACTTCCAGTAATGCTTTTTACAGTGAACTGCGCTATCCGCTATATTCCTCCCCACAAAATCCCCGTATTCTTCCAGCTCCTCTGTACAGAACTCGCCTTCCGGCAACCAATCCACCTCGGCAACCACGGTATGCAATACATAACAAGCTGGCAATCCCGGATACGATGCAGAAGCCCTCTCTTCCACCTTCTTTACATAAGAATTCGGCACAATCTTCACTATGCCATTAATATTATAATCATTATTATCAAAACTCTGAAAATCCCCATTTTTAATTATGGATCCCAGCTCTTCCTTAACTGCTCTAAAGACGGCAGCCTCTACGGATTCTCCAGGCTTCATTTTCTCCGACAAGGGCCGGCACCGGGTACGAACGTCACCGTTGGACAACTCCTGGTGTGATTCAACAAGGACTTTTCCGTCATTTCGAATAATACGCACGATCACAACCTCAACGGTGCGGACGGGAGGGGTAGAATCGGCGAGCAAAGTTTCACCTTCAGAGATTTCGAGCCATAAGTTATGAACGTTCTTCGTTCCCGGCTTGACCCCCCAAGAGGCGAAGGAATCGGAGGGAAGCCGCGGCTTGAGCCAATCGGATAAAGACTGAGGGGTGGCAAAGGGACGGTTTCTAGGGTTTCCTAAGGGGGAGGACATGGTGGGAAATTTGAGTAATCTTCGGAGGTTTAATGGGAAAGAGATTTTGTTGTTTGGGAGAAAGTAAACGGAGGTGGGTTTAGGAGAAGAAGAGTATAGAATAAATAAAGAGAAGACAGTGAAAATAACGTCAGGGAGCGACTTCGTTTTATTAAGAAGGTGGTGGTGGTAAGACAACGGTGAAGCTGGTAGTTGTGGTGGTGGTAACTGTGGCGGCGGAGACATGTCAATCAGACGATAGAGGTGTATTTACGAGTTCCATGATTTTTGTTTGTTTTAAGGTTTAGTTTGGGTAGAACGAGATTGCAAGAATAATAAGGGGTGGAAATGAGAGATCAGTTTAGGATCAGGGATGGGAGATTTTGTCCGCTGCGATTGGCTATGAAATTTGGATAAATCTATATGTACATAATCATTGTACATAATGGATTACATAAGCCCATGTGGAAGAAATCTGACCGTGAATGTGAAGTGTGGAAAAGTCAAAAATTGTAGACTGCCGATGGATGCGCGCCACATATCCATTATGTAATGTATTATGTAAGTGATTATGTACTTGTAGCATGATCCATGAAATTTTATACATTTCCTAGGGGGTTAATTTCACAAACGGCCACTGAAGTTACGTCAAAATCACAAAACGATAACTGAATTTTAAAACTTGCACTAATGGTTACTGAAGCTACGTTTAATCGAAACTTAATGGACCCAAAATAGTTTAATCTTGAACTTTGAGGACCTAAATCACATATTTACAATAAAACCCCCTAAAAATGAAAAATCAAGAGAATTGAAGGGCTGGGAAATTAGGATGAAAATCATGCTAATATCATTTCTTCCCATTTCTTTCTTTGTGTAATTCCTAATCTGCTTCTTTATCACACACACACATTTCTGGGATTTCTGGGAATTGCAGATGGCAAATGTAACAAAATATGCCCCCATCAATGAAGGAAATTATTAAAAGAAAGATCCAAACTTTGAAGTTGCCCAAAATTCTCTATGTTGCTGGGGAGAATTCCAGAAATTTGGTTAAATGAAAGATTAAGATTCTTGAGTGAATTCAAACTCCAAAAATCAGAAGACAGATCGATATTGCTTAGATCCCTATGTTGTTAGGAATTACACCATATAAATCCAAATCAGAAGCTTCCAATCTAACAACATATTCTCCTTTGGCATCACAAAACACCCCTTTCCATGAACAAAAAGACCCAGAAAAATCATACCCTTTGGTGGAATTTACGCCCATTCTTCGTAAGACATCATAGATAAAGAAATCATTTGTATTGGGATTTTGGGAAACAAAGGACCTAAAAATCAAAATAGAATTAAAGAAACTAAAACCCATTGTTGTATAAGGTCTATAAGATAGAAAAACAAATTTAACACCTCCTCCCAGTCTCTCACTTTGCCAGAGCTTCAATACCTCCAATTTTGCAGCATAAATTCTTCTTCTATGACAATTTTCTGGCTTCTGCAACACCCATTAATCCGTAACATAATAAAAAACGAAAGGGTTCAATTGGGTCGCAAAATCTCATGTGGCCGCAAATCAGACGGCGAATTCATCTAAAAATTTGGTTCTGGAGTAAAAAATCGGCTCCCATTCTCCAAGAAAGGGTTTTTGGGGTTTTATTGTAAATTTGATATTTGGGTCCTAAAGGTTCAAGATTAAACTATTTGATCCATTGAGTTTCGATTAAAATGAAAAGGTCCTTCAGTGACCATTAGTGAAAATGAACGTAACTTCAGTGACCTTTAGTGCACGTTTTAAACTTCAGTGACCGTTTTGTGATTTTAACGTAACTTCAGTGATCGTTTTTGAAATTAACCCTTTTCTAGGTGGAGTATTCATTTATTTTTTTATTTTAGTTTTACTTTTGATCTTCACAAATCAATCTTTTCTAGATTCGAATCGAGAACAAATGATTATTAGTAATGAAACTATTGATTCTATCTGTGATTATGAAATCAAATTGAACCAAATTGAATGATTCCACTCTTATTTATTCGGTTACATAACCAAAGTTTTCAAATTATTAATAGAAAATTATATTCAAAATTCTAACACCAAAAGTAAACAAATTTAAAAAAACAAGTCTCATTCAATGCAAATGATAAGTTCTTGATGAACACATTGAAAGGTGATTGAATTATAAATTGATATAAATAAGTAATGAACAAAAGAGTAATATTTGTATGAATCTCAAAGTGCCTAGATATAAAAGGTGACTTGAGTGTTTATAAATAATTTATAAACACAAGCCACAAATAGGTGTTTCATTCACCCAATTTACAAATAAACATAATTAATTAAAAATCAATTGGCTTAGAACGATTGTTGATTCTTTATTCTAGGTACTAAAATTAGAATTGAATCAAAACCGATTGGTTCTTGGTTCTAAAAATCAAAATTATCACAATTTGTCCCAAATCATATGAAGACTTGAAACGTGACGTGTCTTTAGTATATGTTAGCTATGCGTCGGATCCATCACAAGGCTAACTTTAACTTGCTTTCACCGTATGAAAAAAATAAAAATAAATTGGGTGATGATTTAGGTGGGGTAGTTGGGGTGGATTGGATTGGAAAATGGGGGTGGTTGGAGAAGAAGATCAATTTGTAATTTTTGAAAAGATTTGGGGACTCATTTTGTAATTTTCCCCTTTTTTTTTTTTTTTTTTTTTTTTAACCATGTGGTAAATTCATCATTTTACGTGGCCAAAGTGATCGAGGAGCTTTGCTACATTTTCAAAATGTTGAAGATGTCGGATGTCAAAAAATGGTTTAGTGTGGATTAGCAACATTTTGCAAAAGTTGAGAATGGAAAGTGAGAGAACCCTAATAAATTCTCTTATTTTGATGGCCTTAAAATTAATTACCATGACAGAACAAAAGCTCATAGTAACTTATACTTATGCCCCCCCTTTTGAGGGGGATAAAAAGGATTGATTTTGTTTCATTTCATCATATCAATAACCCGACAATTAAAATTAGTGATATGCTAATTAGATGCTTTTGTCTTTCAATGGCTAGATCGAGTCTCATAATTGATAATCATATCTAGCCCATATTTTACGGATCGCAGGTTTGGCTCCTGAGGTTCAATTTCTCAAGACCGCCCTCCTCTAATTCTTTGGCTGGCAAGACTGAACAACTGACATACACGCATGCTATGAGTAGGATATAAGGGAGAATACATGCATTTATGATCATATATCATTAGTGCATTGTTTGTAAGATAGTCATCGCGCCTAATTGTTAGCGTGTTTGCCATGCCGAATGGGGAGTTAAGCATTCTCTCTGCGTAACATTCTCCCCCATTTGAATTCCCTTACGTCTTCGTAGCGAGAAGTGAGTTTCGCATCAACACGCATCCGTCTCGTTGCAAGGTTAACAACGGCACCATTCTATATGGACAGGCCTCCAAACTTGCAGTAACTCGTACTTGCTGCCTCCGACACCAACCTTCACCCTCCGCCCCTCTGAGCATTGGTTCCTCGGGTGGACAGTCTCTGAATCGCAGCGTCTCAACGCATGTCGAATTGTGTCTTGCACGGTGTGCTCTTCGAAACCTCATTTGAAAGGCATCCATGCAATTGCGCAACACTGCCCCTCTTCATCCTTATTCCCCACAGCTTCCTTCGTCGTGTCCCACCAGCTTGCCGACATGATCCGTGACCCAAAATCTTTTCTCCGCAAGAGCACACGACATTGTTCCATAACAACACCGCATGCTCGAGCGGTCCCGCTCTGATACCAACTTTAATGGATCGCGTGTTTGACTCCCGAGGTTCAACGCCTTAAGGCCGCCCTCCCCTCATTCTTTGGCCGGTAAGCCCAAACAACTGTCATATACGCGTGCTATGAGTAGGATATAAGGGAGAATACCTGTATATGATCATATATTATTAGTGCACTGTTTGTAATATAGACCTCGCGCCTAGCTGTTAGCCTACTTGCCATGCCGAATGGGGAACTAAACATTCTCACTGCGTGACACCATGTTTGACAATCATTAAATTAATTTTTATATTTTCCACAGACTCATTTTCACACAATAAAATATTTTGTATATAAATCGAATTTCTTTTCTACTTTTTAATTATATATTCTCAAAAAACTCGCTATTCCAAAACTCATTTTCCTAAAAAAAAAAAAAGGCTCATTTTAGTGGTTGTCAAACATGGACTCGACATCGTTTAAAACAACAAACATGTTATTATAGTATATTTGGTATATACTGTCAACAAAATCTTTAAGATTTTTATTTTCTAATATTAATATATTATCGATACGTCTTATTTATTTACTTTACAAAAGATTGTACTAATTTTCATAAGGGAGATTTCATAAGTAAGATATTAAGCATTATCTATTTCAAAATTAAGAAACAAAGTTTAAAATTTTAAAAACTAGATATTAAATAATTTTATTAATGAAATAATTAATTAAAATATATTAAGGTCACAATTCTATACAATTTGGTCACAATTATTGAATTAATTGGTCACAAATTATTTCTCGGTCCCGAAAAAAATTATTTTCGAGTCACGGTTAAAAAATTTATAGATTATTTTTGGTTCATTGATCAAAAAATTTATAGGTCGAAAATTATTCTCGATCACAAAATCACAAATTTTATAAGTTACAACTTTTTTAACGGTCACGTATTATCAAATGAATTTGTCACACGTAAATTATCGATCACAACCTAATAAATTGTTCGTCACAATCATATTTTATCTGTCATATATTACTTATTGATCACAAATTAACCAATTTATTGATCACAATATATCAAATAATTGGTCACAAATTATTTAGTGGTCACATATTAACCAATTTATTAATTAAAATTAACAAATAATTGATTACAAACACTTTCTATCCCCAACCATACGCCAAGCCCACCTCACATCCACTTCCTCCACCACCCCCACAAAAAAAATCCCAAATATGCCATTGACACAACCACCACCACTACCACCACACGTGTCAACAAAAACCATCACCACCATCGCATGTATCAACAAAATCATCGCCACCGACGCTATTGGATCCAACAATGCCACCATCAAACCCACCGTTGATCCAACAAAACCTATCTCGATCCCCGATCCACTATCACCACTAGATCTACCACCATTGCCACCAACAAATGACGAGGTTTGACGAGCCCGAGCTCGAGCTCGAGCAGAGCCTCGTGAAAAAATTAAAAAAAGCTTGTCGGCTCGCGGCTCGGCTCGTGAGCTCACAATCTACAGCAACGCTCTGCAGCGGTATCATTGCTCCAGGAGTGATCAGCGCGCGAGGTGATGTCGCTGCACACCGATCTTCGTCATAGAGAGACAGTTGCCGAATATATGGCTTTCCGACAGTGACGATCCATTTGTGAGGAAAAGTGTATAGGGTCGTGAGAGAGTATTGAATGGGGTAGGATGAGAGAGAAATGAAAGGAAGATAAATTTAGGGTTTGGGAATGAGGTGGGGGCAGATGGTAGCTATGTCAACGAACCGAGCTCAAGCCCAGTCGAGTCGGGCTCGACCAAAAAAATGAAGCTGCCTTTGCAAGCAGCTAAAAAAATATATATTGGCTGCCTTTGCAAGCAGCTAATTTCAAAAAAAATTAATATATATAGGGGCAGGCTTGCCAGGGATCGAGCCAACGCCCCAAAATGGGGCTCGGTGTAATTGAGCCCGGCTTGGGCTTTTTATGGGTTGAGCCCGAGCCGTACGAGCTGTCGAGTTTTTTTTTCATCCCTAATAGATGGAGAGTATGTTAATTAATATAATTTTATTATATAAAATTATTAATATTTAGAATGTTAGTTATATCTGATTTTCGAAAGAATTTTTTTTTGTAACTCTTTGTTATGAAATGAGATCTTGAAAACACTATCTGTAATTTCAACTTTTTATAATTTGAGCAAATTTAAAAAGAAAGAGAAGAGAAGACATGGGCTATACTTGGAACGTGTTCGGTATACCTTAAAATCGAATTAAAATTGAAAATATAATCGTTATTGAGTCTCACTCGTCTAATAAAGGTCAACAATTTTAATGTCTACTTTTTCAACTTTAATCCAATTTTAATGTCTACTAAACACACTCTTTATCTATTTTGAGCCCTTGCAAAATCCCATCCGATGAGGTGAACTGGATAAACACTTGTCTGAAAATTGACATATTTTATAATCAGTATCAAAACATTTGGAAAACGAAAATGATTTATTTTGGGTTAGTTTAAAATTATTAAAATAGATATCGATTACAATAATTTCCTTGTGTGTTATTTTCATCAATCATATTGTATAAGAGAGATGCTGGAGGTCCAGGGCCAAAACCAGGCCCAAAAACAGGGGGTCGAGGTGGCTGCACCTCGGCCCTTGATTTCAATTCATGGGGGGGCCCATTTCATCAAATCAGGGGCTGAGGTGATGACACCTCAGCCCCCTGTATTCTGGTCGGTCCTTGACCCTGGCCGACCAGAATTTTCCATTGTATAATCTATTCCTACTTATATAACACATATATTTAAGAATATATATTATCTTTAATTAAAAGGAAAATTTTAACAATTGCTATATTTTGAAATTTATAAAATAAAATCATGGCCAATTTAATAAAAAAATCGAATAAAGTTAACATGAAGAATGGAGGAGTTTATCATAGAATACCGAATGACTAGCACTGAAAAAAAAAAATTAATTTATTTGGTATTTTAACATTAGGTAATTGGAGAAGTTAAATCAAGAACTTGAAAATAAACGATTTTATTGCTTGTTGAAATATGAGATTAGATGATACAAATTCTTCTAGATGAGTATGACAACGTGACAGGGTTAGAAAGGCCCTCATTGTCAATACTATAGTCCATATACTTGCTTAAAAGCGGTTGGGTCCGTGGGATGAGGTCGGAAAGGTACCCATGTGGAGTGTATATCTCGTTTCATTTGTAAAATTTTAATTATTATATTTCAAAAAAATTATTTAGGACCCGTTCGGTAGAGATTAAAATCAGATTAAAATTGAAAAATTAGTCTTTATGGTTGACTTTTATTATACGAGTGAGACTCAATAACGATTATATTTTGAATTTTAATTCCCATGGAACGGGGTCTTAGTAAGTTTTGATAAATAAAAAAAAAAAAATTAAGAAATAAGTGGTTGAAAATTTGTTAACAATTATAAATTTTATAAAAATATTAAGAAAAAAATGAGTTTTTGAAAAATAATGATCAAATAAGAAGGTCCCAGAAATTAACATTTATTGATCAATAATGTAAATCGAAGCACAATTTTTAAATTCTAGAGAGTTGCTTGGTGTACAAGGAAAATGGCAGCCAGTTCCATTACAGCGAGGACGTGGCATAATTTCATTGGGCTATGGCAAACAAAAAAAAAAAAAAAATGCTGTGGGTACGGATTTTTTCTACAGAATTTTCACCAGAAATTTGAATTTTACTCACATGGAGTGGGCCCAAGTAATTAAAAAAAATTAATTTTTCTACCCTTCTAGTGGTACATTATGGATATCATAATAGTATTCATAATGTCCACATGGTGGCCCCCTATTGGGGGTCGCCTGACGTGTCGGCGGCCCCCCAATAAAGGGCTGTCATGTGGACATTATGAATACCATTATGGTATCTATAATGTACCACCAACACCTCCCTTATTTCTATCCTGTATGGGTACGGAAATTCACCCACAGCAGAACTCCAAAAAAATCAACCACAGGCAGCAACCCCTGTACAATATTCAACGTAGAATAATTCTAAATTCTATTGGTCCATAAAGCTTCTAGATGTTGGGCCACGTGACAACCGGAATTCTTGTACCTTTTTTTTGGTCACTATTTTTATGTAATAAATACGGAAGTCTAGAAGAAAGCACAACAAATAAAGATACCTAACTTTCGCTCCTCTTGAATTTCAGTAGTCAGTAGTATACAATAGTTAATAATAGGCAACAGCAAGAACTGTTGAGACTTAGGTTAGGTGAATTTTATTGGGAGATTAGTCCAATGTGTTTGAACCACATTATTTTGAAATAGTAGATTGATGGAGAATGTCAGAGGTGGCAATTGAGCCGAGCGGCTCGTCGGCTCGCCCGCTCGGCTCGTACTGTTCACGCCCACGAGCCGCTCGGGCTCGTAAAAAAACGAGCCCGAGCACGAGCCGAGCTCGTCCAAACGGGTGACGAGCCGAGCAGGCTCGGCTCGTCACTGTTATTTTAAAAAAAAAAAAAAAAAAAAATTTAAAATTGGACGAGCCACGAGCTCGTCCAAGAAACAAAAAAAAAAAAAAATTTAAAAAACGAGCCAAGCCGAGAGCTCGGCTCGTTTGGGCGAGCTCGGGCACGAGCCGAGCTCGCCCAAAATCCCACGAGCCGAGCTCGGCTCGGCCCATTGCCACCACTAAGAATGTGTGGTTGAAAAATAAGGAAAAGTTATTGATGTGATGGAAAATATTATTTTATTGAAGAATTTGTGGTTGAAAATGAGCAGAAGAATGAAAATGAAAATTTTAATGTGATTCAAACATGGATTTATTCAAAATGAAATTAGTCCTTAAACAATTAATATGTCTCGAGAGATGGTGACTCGATGTTTCATCTTAAAATGCTAATTAAGAAAAGTAGTCCAAAATTTTATATATAACTCTTGTTTAACTACATATTTTATCGAGTACACAATTTTTTAATCACATTTCATCAACTTTATCAAAATTTAATAATAATCCGATTTTAACCCATATCAAATAGGGGCATATTATATTAATCTATATTTCGATATTAATCGACGTGAACATTAAGCAGTATTGACTAGTACCAGTCAATCTAAACACGTCGTAAATGCATTAAATATATATCAAGATTTCTTTGAACTCTTGACATTTTTTAAAATTTAATAACTGGTTTATAGTTAGTAGAGATTTGCTTCTTTCATAGTTATTCATAAATCTTAAATAATATATGATATCCCTTTTAATCTATTATGGTATGTTTTAACATGGATTAGATAGTACTATGAGGAAGAAAAATAAATTAACATTTGATTCATTTTGTCATATATATGACTAAAGCACAATTTCCTGGTCTAGACAAGTGCATTCAATCATCTATGTAGTCATCACATAATCTTCACCAAACAAGTAAACCATTCTTTCTGATCTCCATGGATCTTCTTCAAACTCTAATTCTTGTTTTTTATTCTGCAAAAGCTTGGCTCTGCACATCGGGCATGTTTGATGGCCTTGATCAATCCAACAGTCCAGGCACTTACTGTGAAACACATGCAGGCAGTTCATAAGTTCCCTCACCTTGTCACAATCCTCAATATTATTCAAACACACTGCACAAAAGGGATCAAGATCTCTCTTTCCGGTCACGATCCGCGATATAAAACTGCTGTATTCTTCCATCTTGAGTTGCTTCTTGATCGAAGTGTTTGTAATGTAAAGAGGGAGTGATACTAGTGAAGAAGATGGACGATGTTCAGTGGAAGGGTCAGTGTTTTTACTGATATTTTGTATATAGAGTGGAGAAAATAGGCGTTCAAGGGTCTGTTTGATATGGCCAAATATGCAATCTTGGAGAGTTTTTAGTGTATAGAAAGAAAATTCCATGGTGGGATGTTAAAAAAAATGCGGCTTCAGCGTGGGTGAGGATCAAAGATTGGCAAATTGATTCGAGTGGAAAACTACTTTTTTTCAGGGAAAATTATAAGCAGTTAGGTTCGGCCTTGAGGTATTAATTTCCTGGCTCCTAATCCACCTACCGTCGAGAACACTTTATAGGAACCAAAAACAGGGAGAGAGAGTGAAAGACACATTAATTATGTTTGGAATTTTTATTTTTTATTTTCTTTATTTTTACACAGGTGTCCATCTTGGACGACTAATTCTGGGGTCTACGCCTCAGCCTCTCAAGATACAAACCAGGTAAACTGCGGGATGTGCCCCCAAACTTGCCAAGGTCCAAGAATCTCTTCCACTGATCTGTCAAAGTGTCGAGCGAGTCAACATATGTTGCACCTTGTCTTTTAGAAGAACTTCTGCCTTCTAGGATAAATCCTGATTTTCAGGAAAGAGCCTACCTTCCAAGAGCCCCATGAATCGAACCCGCGACTTCTGAACTGTCTGCAACTAAGAACCTCGTCATTTGCCAATTAGGATGTGCCCCGGGGGGCATGTGTGGATATTATTAACATACATTTTACGAAAATCTATTAATAATATAATTTTTATCCAAATCAAATAGGATATAAAATATTACATAAAACCGAAAGGAAAAAAAAAAATCCTCCTGTTCGCGTTTATGACATGTTTGATACGTTTAATTAAATGTTGCTTAAAGAGAGAACAAAGAAATATAGGATGCAATTCTTTGACAATCGTGTTTAATCGATCCTTTAAAACCAAAGTCATGCCCTTGATTTTCTGCCGCATTAGTTGAAGCTTCCTAGTATTATTTAAAGAGATTATAATTTCATTATTGTTGATTACAGTGGAAAATTATTTGGATAAATTAAATTAAATCCATGTTTCTTGTAGTTTACTTAAGGGCCCGAGCTCATCTACGTCCAGTTACCCAAAGTTTGAGGTCGGGCATGATTTCTTATCCTTATCCTTATCTCACATCTTCTAGAAACATTAATCTCATTTTGATTGCAACTCTCCATAGTCTTTATCTTCATTCAAACTACTTACCTATCATAATCCGATTCAAACTCAAATAGGGTACTTTCAATATAATACAAATACTTTGCGTAACAAAGATAAGGATTACAGGTGGTTTAATCCTTTTAATAATCAACCATCAACATCTATAAATACATGATGAATGTTCATAATTTAGGTACACTTTTACATAATCTTCAGCATATAGCATTTCACATGAATTTTCTCTCTAACTTAAGTATCGGAAGGGCGACAAGGATACACCTCGACGCTATTGTTTCAGGTATTGAAGATTTGTTCGTGTGGTACCCAAACATCCAGTTCGGGAGCGCAAGTGCAGATTTTTTATAGCATCAATTCATTTTCTAGTTAGCTTTATTAAATATTGATAAATATGTATAATTTAAAAGTTGATAAAAATTGTGAATCTCATGAAAATATAAGATTGGAATTAATCATTGACTTCGACTTATATTTATTAATTTTTTTTTAGCTAAATCAAACATGGAGTAGATGGCAAAAGGTCAATTTTTGTAGTGTGACACTCCAGGCATCTTTCGTGCCACGTCCAATTGAAGTATAGTGTCCAAAATTCTCTCTGCTAAGTGTCTCACCGACCATTTTGTGGACTAGAGAAGAGAAGAGTGGGTAAAATTCTCTCTGCCAAATAGTCTTGCCTTTCTAGATAGTCGTCTCTCTATTTTATCGTGGACTTTTCGAACGTTTTATAAATTTGATGGGATGTGATGGAATGGGATGAAAACAAACAAAAATGGAAAGTCTCTTCATCCTTTTTGCCTTAGATGGATTGAAGAACAAGAAATGGAAGTAAATCGGATCGAAGTGACTTGAAGAGAACATCTTAAAAATTAGTTTTATTAAAGGTTATTATATTTACATCACATTTTATTTTTAGTTATATTAAGGTAATTAACCTTTATTCATTAACAAAATTATATCATTAATTTTGTTCTTTGTCACATTCTTATTTTTAACATTTCTTTGATCATAAAAGTTTGTCTTTAATTATGATTTTTTATTCAAATGTATTGTTAATGTGCTTTAAGATAAGTGTAAAATATTTAATCGTATTTTTACATTATTATTTGTTTTGCTTATTCAAAAATACAATGTGAGCAAATGAATCTTTTTACACTATCTTTAAAAAAAATGAAGAGAAACCATAATCATCAAGAACAAATTATATTAATTTGAGAATAAGAATGCAATTAATATATATATATATATATATATATATATATATATATATATATATATATATTTAAATTATAATCTATTTATTTAAAATTGTGGTGGGAATATATTTAACATTTATTAAACAATTTAATTATTTAAACTCGGGCTGGATGCGATAGACGAAAGAAATGAATGACTTTGAAAAGAAACTAATTAATGTCTCCATCAACTTGTATTGCATTACCAGCTTGGGAATCTAAAAGCTATCCTGTTTGGTATTAATTAAAATCAAAATGTTAGTATATTTTGATAGAAATATGAAATGTGTAGTTGAAAAAAGTTGAGACCTATAAAATATGTGGTTAAAATTAATCGTTTACTTTAACTTAAATTAATATCTGTATTTTAATTCTTATCAAACATAGGCTAAGTCAAAGAATTCGATTTCAAATGAAGTCACAATCCCTTATCTCCCTACTATATTAAAAGAGCATACATGCCAATTAGTGTTCATTTTGAAGCATTTTCGATTGCCCAAATAGTCCCCACCTATCCCTATTTTTTTCCCTTTTTATCCCCGGTTCTTTTCCTATTTCATCGCCCACCAATTAATTGTTTCTTCCCATTGTATCCGCCATTTACTGTTCCTCTCAAATAGTCAATAATTGTAGGAAAATTTATTAATATTAAATTCAATAATTGTTTCTTCCTCCGCCATTTACTGTTGGTGCCTCCCCTCTGTCCTATTTTTTTCTTTTAAATAATATAATAACATTCTCCATTTTTTCTTTCTTTCTTTTTTTTTTTTTTTTTACTTTCTTGCTTCGTTACATACATACATATCAAGAATTTCTTTTGTGTCTCATTCCGTATCTCCGCTCCGCAACCGTGCCTTTTTTATTTCTTATTTTTTTCCTATTAATTCTACTCATACAACCTATAAAAACAATTTAATAAATAAAAATCAAATTCGTAGCCTACATGCCGATAAATGTTCATTCTGAAGCATTCAGATTGAGATTTTTGTTTGATTATTTACTTTTTAACTTCTGAAATTAGCACATTGTCCTTCAATTGCTAGAAGCCTACTGCATCATACACATCCCTGTACAATTGGCTTGGCTACCATACTATCAGAATCCATCCAGCATTGTTGCATGCCTGCCTCTGTGACTGTGAGTTATTGTCTACTCTGTCACTGTAATTTGTAAAGTGTGAATTGCATAAGTTTTGGAAATATTATTGCATGTGAATTGCTTATAGTATTGTTATGTTAATTGTGAATTGCCCTTTGAACTACTTATAGTATTGCATTGTGAAATTGTGAATTGCTTTGCAGCATGTGCTTTTGCTTCTATTATTTGTGAATTTGTTTCTGTAATTTTGAATTACTTTCAGTTAGTAATTGAATATCTAATGTTTAAATCCAGATATGAAATGAAGACATCATTTCAAAGAAAAACTAACTCAAACAATATAAATGTTGATGGGGGATGTCGAATAATGTGGAGTTTGATATTACAAAACTTCCAACCGATTCTGGTTTAAGGATATCCATTTGGATTACAATGCTAACATTCGAGATCAAGTTCGAACAGCCCATATGTTAAAGGGTTCTTGTCAACCCCAAGATCACGACTTTCCAAAACGACAATTTAGTATTGTCGTAATATTTTTTTTATAATTTTATCGTCATTAAATCCATAACCAAAAGCTCAACGTTCAACATCGATAAATTGTGCCCACACAGAGTTACTTTCTTGGATCCGTCCTTGATGGGCACCAAAGTCAACTATTAATAACGATCCCAATTTGAATATTACATATTGACCCTCAAGCAATTTAAAATGGGGAAGTCATAGCAGTCAAACAAGATCGATGAATATTGTAAATCTTGATTCTTGGTCCGGTTAGTTATCCTGCTTGAAGCTTCTCCTGTGAGCGATTGATTCAGTGAATAAGATGGAGTGCCCCCATTATGCTTGGTCGCGGCTTATTCGCCGGTTAAGAATGTTTAATTGTCTTTCATGACTTATAATACCCTTTCAACAATGTAAGTGGACTACGTATACTCGACTTGGTACTCACAACTCTATGAATACAAATGGCCAAAGGAGTATACGTGATTGATTTTTATAGTAGGCCTCTTGATTATTAAAAATAAAGTTTAATTTATTTCACTAAGAAGACAATGAAGAATCATTCATCTCGAGTAAAACATGCCCTTTCCCAGTTTTGCTATAATCAAACATCATTATCTCCTTGATCGACAATTCTTTTTGAGATCGTAAGATGGTGGGACACTTGAAATGTGTGGTTAAAAATGAATTAAAATTGTGGGTCCAATAATTAAAAACGAAGTTTAATCAGCTTATAATCTCAAAAAACTTTCGTCAAATAAAGATTATATCTTCTTAGTCTTTGGTCGTGATTCAATCTCGAATTAATGAAAAAGCAACAAACTTAACTTACTTGAACGACATATAAACGGACAATTATAACTCAATTCTACATGTCTCTTTACTTCTATCATATATGAATTAAAAATGTAAATTTAAATATACTAATAAATACACCATACGTTTTATAGTCTTTCATGACTTAAAATGCACCTTCGAACAAGTCAATGCTCAAAATCTAAATATACCATACATTCTTATAACTTCTTCAACTTAGCATGTGATTCCTCTCTATTCTAACGGACAACCTTAAAACTATCCCATGTGTTATCAATGACACATCCTATGGGTTTAAGGACACAGAGAATTAAGGATAAAGACAAAAATATTATTAAAAAAAAAAAAAGTAATAGAAAATGACCTCGATTACGTAGTTTTCTAAAAGGTGCTTTCCGGGCATGTGCCTTGATTTGAGGCCTGAAATCGGATGTGGTCTGTGGGGGAAATCAAGCGGTGGCGCCCTCTACGGCATGTGGACACAGTGACCGTGAGTCTTTGACCAACTGTCCCAATTCTGGTTCGCGACTCTGCTTTGTGGTTACATAAATCTATATTTAGTCGATTTCGACATTCGATTTACATTTTAATTCTTAAATTCAGGTTATTTTCTACGATACTGAATTGGGATAGATGTTAAAGATTTGGAAGTCTCCGTGTTCTCGATTTAATTTTCACAGAATACATCAGTTTTTTTAACTTTTGGCTATTATATTTTTTATATTGCAGGATGTAGTGTTATTATCTTTTTTTTTTGTATGTAACATCATACGATCTTTAAATTGAAAAAATAAAAATGAAGTAAAGTACACTATAGCAAAGTTGAGTCATTGACAATAAGTATTATTCAAATATCATGTCGTGAGAGTGGAATATTCCTTTTATTTAAATTAATATTAAAATTTAAAGAATATACTTTATTTTTGGGTATGCGGAGAAAAAAAAAAATAATTCTCACTAGTTCCAAACAAACCGACTCTTACATTTTGGTGGATTATTTAGAAAATAATATTTTTTACTTGTATCTCTCTAATATTGACAAGATGATCCGCACAACTATTTTCTTGTCTTAGAGTTTGATTGATAGAGATTTATTGAGAAGATTCTTTGAAAAATATTTATTCGGCGAATGACGGTAAAAAAAAATATATATATATATAGTAAAATTATAGAGAAACGTAAAAAATAAATTTTTTTTTTTTTTTTCCCGAGAATGTGATTGAAATGAGGGTGGCAAAGAAATGATTCTCAGTGAATAAAAAATGAACAAGAGCTTAATGTATTCAATACCACGACATCTAGTTCATGCAGCAAAAATAATAATCCTCAAGCAATGCTCTAGATGAATTTTCGATTGTGTCCATCTCATTAAGTAGAACAGTACCGAAACAACATTCAAGCCTCGAAATATTCATTAAAGCTCAATCGTTAAGCTCAACATGCGTTTCAATATTGCCCAAAAATTAATCTATTTTTCTTGATTCTCTCTAATATTCCACAAATTTCTGTAGTTGTGGATTGTGAACACTAAGGGACTGTTCTCTTTGTGTTTCAGTTTTTTGTTTTGAGTTTTGAATTTATTTTGAGTTGTGTTTTGTTCTCTTGCAATCACATTTCTTCCCGTCTCTCTTTCTCTCTCTCTCTCTCTCTCTCTCTTCGTCCGTCTCTTCCTCCCGTCTCTCTCTCTCTTCCAATCGGAACTGTTTTTGGATCAATTGACGCAATTGACATGCTACCAATGGTCGTATAACGCTGCTGAAGACTCGTTTGGGGGCCAAATTTGGTGATTCAATGTAGTGGTGAAGATGAAATGAAGTTTGCACATTTGAACTCGTAAGTCGCGCGAAACTAAAATTTGATTCTGATCGATTGGGAGCTCCATTGGTTGAATTATGGCCATGGTTATGATTGTCTGGGTAAGGGCTACTAATCAGTGGTGGTGCGCGACCTTGGGTGTCGCCGGAGGTGGAGATTCCGGTAGAAGCAGTTTGCGCCATATCTATTTTTTGGGATGATTTTTGTTCGATTTTGTTATATGTTTGGGTTGTTGTTTGTGTGGTAATTGAAGAGTGGATTGAGGACTTCACAATGGTATAAAAGTCCGGCCATTTTGGAGGAGGTTGGCCGGAGTTAGAGGGAGGGAAAGTGGCGGTGGAGTGTGGCATAGCAGAAGAATGGTGGAGTTGTTTTGGGCTTGTTTCCCTTGTTTTCCAGTTTGCGAAGAAAAACGCCCCAAACGGCAGAAATGCCGTTTTGCGTTTTCTTCACAAATTTTTTTTTTTCGTTTTCGAAAATGACAAAGAGAACGCGTTTTCACCGTTTTGAAAAATCGAAAACAAAAAACGGGTTGAAAAAAACAAAGAGAACGCCCCCTAAGTGATTAATTAATTTTTTTTAATTTATTTAATTGCATCTCTTTTATTAAAGAAGCTTGTTGAATGTCCTTGACAATCTTCCATATGCTTATGCATAATTGAGATATAAGTCACTGACTTGTCATTTGAAATTCTCCAAATTTCTTTCTTTCCAAATCATCCACATAATGCAAGGAAATAGAGTGCTCTATTTGATATTATTAATTTAAAGGGCTTCTTGTTTTTATGAAATTCCATGCAACCAATTTGTAACTATTTTTGATGATCTTCGTATTTAGATATGTTTCGAGACGAATCAGACATTCTCAATACTTCCTCCTTTTATAACATTCCTTCGGTGTATGCTCTCATATGTTGAATTGTAGCTCCACATTTAGCACGAGTTGAGTCTCTTGTCGTAATTTTGAAACTTGAAGGTTGTAATATTATTTTTATTGATAGAATGTGTGGTTGAAATAAAGAAAGAGAAAAAAAAATGAACGTTAAACAAGGGCGTAATTAATTGTATCTGACTGGGGTGTATTTGAGCCACATTATTTTGGAAGAATATATTTTAGAATAGTAGATTGATAGATAATGTGTGATTAAAAATGAAGGGAAAGTTATTGATGTGATATGAAATATTATTTTATTGAAAAATGTGTTATTAAAAATAAATAGAAGAATCAAAATGAAAATTCAAATTCCAACCCACATTCTTTTCTCCCCTCAAGCCTTTTATATGCAAGCCCTTTTCTCCAACCATCCAAAATCTTTTCAGTTCAACATGTTGTTGGAAACAAAAATAGTTTCCAATGGAATCAAATACTCGACTCTTCCAACTGGTTATGTCCGGCCGGCGCCGGAGCGGCCAAAACTGTCGGAGGTTACCGACTGTGAAAAAGTTCCAGTGATTGATTTGGGCTGTGAAGATGAAACCTTTATAATCCAACAAATAGGAGATGCCTGTCGCGATTATGGCTTTTTTCAGGTATATAAGCAAGACCTGATGCACGTATAGTTACCATCAACAATTATTTTTGTAATAATTGCTTTTTTTTTGCATCTGTATTATCAGGTGATAAATCATGGAGTATCAGAAGAAATAATGGAGAAAATGCTGAAGGTGGCTGATGAATTTTTCACTATACCTTTGGAAGAAAAAATGAAATTATATTCAGAAGACCCTTTTAAGACTGTGAGATTGTCCACAAGTTCTAATGTGAAGAAGGAGACAGTCCATAACTGGAGAGATTATCTTAGACTCCATTGTTATCCTTTGGAGAAATATTCATCTGAATGGCCTTCAAATCCCTCAACTTTCAAGTAAGAATGTTATTTTTTATGTATTTTTCTAAGAAAAATTCATGATTATATTTCCAAACCCTATTAAAATTTCAATATATATATTTTTTAAAAATAGTGTATAGGTTGATTAATACCAATGACTAAGAAAAACTCCCTTGTGTTCTAAATTGACCTTAATTTTCACGAGATGCATGCTAGTGTTTCATGCATGTTATTGACTGATGTACTGTATGATATTCATGTTGTTCTTAAAATAATATTTTAAAACCCATATGCAGATTGTCAAAGTATAGAAATAAATAATATTTTGAACCTAGGAAATATAATTTCAACTAGACATATTCATTTGTGTGTATATTGGTGAAAGGAGTCGAAATTGTGTTCACTTTTGCACATTTTGAAGACAAAATCTTATGAACCAATCTACAAATTATGCCATTTGTGACTATAGAATTGAAAAGGAATAAATTGGCAATTTTGATAAACCATGTTTAGGAAGCAAATTGGGTCATAGTACGGAAATTTTACTTATGAACCCTACTTTGAAATATTATGACAACTTACACGAAACTATGCATCACTAACCGGTACAGAAAATAAAAATATATAGTAGACCCTCTTGATTTTTTATTTTTTTCTTTCAAAAAAATGGCTCTTGGGAGGTGGGATGGAAAGTAATCGTTAAAATATGCCCCCGTTTGGCCCCCATTATTTTAAATTTTAATGGGTAGAATAGTATTTGTTTCGAAAAATGTGTGACTGAAAAAAAAAAATTTTGATTTACGTGTAATATTATTTTATAGAAAATTGTGTGCTTGAAAATATAAGAGAAAAATAAAATTTAATTTAATGGGACCAAAGTCACCAAACAGGGGCTATATTTATTGCCATAAAGAAATTGATAATTCATGTTGTACATAATTTATATACAGGGTACATAATGTCCTGCTTTTGACACATACGTTCAGGGAAATCACTTAAAGCGCGTTGACATCATCACATGTCATTATTAAATAATTAGAGCTAAGTAACGTAACTAAACCCTTATTTGAATCATTTACTCGTATTAATTTATTTTTCATATTCATTTTCAATCACTCACGTTAAAATATTTTACACATAAATTTAAAAAAAAATTATTACTTTTTAATTACATATTCTCTAAAAAAATATTATTCAAAACATTGTATTTTTTAAATTTTAAGAAATGGGACTAAAATTGATATTATTTCAAAGAATATGGTGTGTGCCTAATTCCGGCGACACATTAATAAATTTTTTTAAAAGCTTGTTGACATTAGGTCGAATTTATAGTCATTATTGTGAAGTGTCTGATTAAATAAATAGATTCTTATATAAAATATGTCAAAAATTTAAAACTCCAACTTTTATTTATTAATTTTTAATATATCACAAATTAAATTTATTTAATTAAATTATATGAATGTTAATATTTTCATCTTTTCATAATCCAATGTTGAATCGTGGAATTGGAAGGGAAATTGTAAGCAAATACTGTATCCAAATTCGATACCTTGGGCTGAGATTGCAGCAGGCCATATCAGAAAGTTTGGGCCTAGAAAAGGATTGCATAGAAAACATTTTGGGCGTACCAGGACAACACGCACCATGTCCAGAGCCCGAACTTACTTATGGGCTTCCGGCCCATGCAGACCCAAATTCTCTCACTATTCTTCTTCTTCAGGACACACAAGTTTCAGGCCTGCAAGTTCTCAAGGATGGCAAATGGCTTGCAGTCAAACCCCTCCCAAATGCTCTTGTTATCCAACGATGCTGTAATCAATGCACCAAAGGAACTCACCATTGATGGATCTCCACCCATTTATAGAGACTATACATATGCAGAATATTACAAGAAATACTGGGGCAGGAACCTGGATCAAGAACACTGTTTGGAACTTTTCAAGAAAGGGTTTTTCCCTTAATATTCATTTCATTTCAAGAATTGCATATTTAATGTATGATTCCGTTGTTCGTTGGTGTTCTAAAACCTATTTGAACTTTGTCGGAGACAAATAATTAAATAAATCAATTTGGTGAATGTAAATATACGAATAAATAATTTCTAAAGCACCGGTTGTTAACTTACGTCAAGTAACGGTAACATGACATAATATAACAACTAATTGGTGAATAATTCATGTCTAATTATTAATCAATTAGTTTAAATAAAATTTACTTCAAAGGGAAAAATGAATGTTTCCATAAGTCTTTATTTATTTAATAGAACTATATGTATATTATAATTAAATTTGGAAGGGTCGATCATGCATGACGTCCAATATACATTTCATTGTGAAACACAATTAATCAAAATGACAATAAATTATGAGTTAAGCATTTAGGTCCCGTTCGTTCGGTAGAGATTAAAATTCAATTAAAATTGAAAATATAGCCGTTATTGGGTCTCACTTATCTAATAAAAGTCAACAATAACGACTAATTTTTTAATTTTAATCTCTACCGAACGGACCCTTAATATAACGTTGACAACATCATGGATATGTGCAATAATTTCGAGAAAAAGAGTTAAGTTGAGGAGTGCATGCTATTTGATCCTAGACGATATCGTAATTGAATATTTCTTATCGTAACTCAAAAACTCTGATTGAGTAACATGTCTATTACTTGACCCCCTAATTAGGATCTAAAATTCCTTCCAAAGTTGCTGCCCATTGAACTCAAAATAACAATACGATCCCGGTTAACATCCAACAGGAGTAATAATACAAGTGTGTGAACTCTCAATTTCCATTTTCAGGAATAAATTAATGATCCGTTCGGTAGAGATTAAAATTGAAAAACTAGTCGTTACTGTTGACTTTTATTAGACGAGTGAGACCCAATAACGGCTATATTTTCAATTTTAATTGGATTTTAACTCTACCGAAAATTTAAAAAAAAAAAAAAGGAAGAAGAAGAAAGAAAATAAAAGAAATGCTAAGGTATCATCTATGATCGAAGCCTTCGCTTCAAAACTAAAGTTCGAATTCGGGTCTTGGATGAGTCGAAGAGATGTATTTCCTCATTCTTAACAAGCTGAAATGGACTTGGCATTCGGTGGCCGAAATTCGCCAAGAAAAGACTTTGTGCAAGCTCCTATAATGATTTTTTGGTCACTAAAGGTCTTTGGTGACCAAAAATAGACCAACTTTTGTGTTCGCTGGATCCCCTTTATTTTGTAGTGAAAATTGAACACGTGTGAGGCTCTTTGGTGGAAAAAAATTCATGTTAAGACGAAAGTTCATGAATGAGAATGTATGATTCATTGCTATTGTCTTCTTCTCCAGTGGATTGGAGCGATGCACACTGCCAAAAATTGTTGAAAAATTGCTACGAAGCAGTTCCAGATAATGGAGAAGTCCAGAAGCCCCGTACAATGAATTGAAGACTAAAATTGTTGGTGGGAAAGAGAGGACATAAGGAATTTGAGGCCTTGGCAAAAGGTTCAGGCTTCAGACAATTTCACAAGGTTTGTCGTGCTTTAATTCATGGAATTTTGTAACCGAATTGTAACTGTCTTAACTCGAGTCTTATGCCTTCTGCAGTATTTACTTCTATCAAACTTTTATATATGGGTACATGTCCAAGTCCACGATTTTTCGGGTTTCCTCGGAGCTTCGACAATAATTACATTAGGAGGTGCGATGCAGGGGCGGATAACCTTCTTTCATGAAGAGTTTTAAATCATAATTTCAGGCACTTCAAACACAGGAAAAAAATAAAGAATTTTGGAAGCAAAATTTTCATAATCATGTTAAAGGCGTGTACAGTAGAGACTAAAATCGGATTAAAATTGAAAAACTAATCGTTATTGTTGACTTTTATTAGACGAGTGAAACCCAATAACGGCTTTATTTTCAATTTTAATTGGATTTTAATCTCTATCGAACACGCCCTAAATGACTTGCAAGAAGAGAGAATTCACTCAATTAATCACAACAAAAACACCAATATACGCAATAACTCGAAATCATTAAGTTAACATAGATTCTGAAATCCATGATTATAATACTATATACAAATAACGTTTCTTCATTTGGAAGTATGGATAAGTCACTGTTACTGAACACGTACTAGGACAAATTAGAGAGATATTGCTTCATGGTAATCTCAATTTTTCCATGCAAAATCATCTTTGAGTATATGTTCCCAATCTGAAGTGGAATTATCATACCATCCTGAAGAAAATTGATTTCTCAGCATGTCATTAGTTAACCAATGGCCCATCTGATCATTTCTAACAGAGCAACGGAACTCTTTCACAGATTCGTATCCAGACACGTCAACAAAAGAGCCGAATTTGCCTTCACTGAGACTGCTGATTCGTTGCGGGAAATGAGTTTTCACGTCCTCCTTTAAGTTTTCACATTCTGATCGGTCTTTTGTGCATGGCCCAAGGTTTTTCTTAACCGTATACTCAAAATCATCCATCTTGGGCTGTTGTTCATCTTCTATATTTATTAGTTTTGAGTTGTCATTCCTTGATTTCAAGATACGTAATCTGTCCATGATGGATGCCTCAACTTCATCACCGTGGCTATGGGCAGGGTTTTTAGAACCCGCATACTCAAAATCATCCGTTTCTTGCAGTTCTTCCTTTTCTGTATTTACCGAGTTTTTGCCGTCATTCCGAGACTTCAAGATATGGAATCTTTCCATCACCGATGCAACATCATCGGCATCGCCACTTGTGCTAGGAACAGAAGCATTCTGGATCGCAGGTTTGGGAATTGCACCATCTTGATCCACAGGTGGGCGATTGGAATCTGTGCTTGGATTAGGTGAAATCTGAAAATTCAACTTCTTCTCAACAACTGCGCAATTTCCTGAGAACATTTACAGCTTCCAATTAATGGATGGCAAGATAACAACATAAGTTTCACCAAAATGTAAAGCTAACCTTCTTCCTTTTTGGATTTGAACTTTCCCATTTCAATCTTCATTCGATCAAAGCGAGCTTTATAGCTGATGGAACATAATTTAGCCTCTGCCTCAAGCCACAAGTTTTTAAAGAGAAGTGCTTGTGAGTCCATTTCTTCATCATAGAGGAAATTCTCATCGAGGACCTTCTTTATAGCCTACAAGCCAACGATACCGAGTATACTTGTATTACACGCATATAATTTTAATTTTGTACTTCTCCAACACAATCATCCTTCCAAACTACAATGAGAAGCTAAGTGCATGTTTGACATACAACATGAGACCCCACGAGTAAAATGGACAAGATTTTAGCTTCTTTTTCCTTCATAATAGTCTAATTCACCTTACCAAACATGCTATAATAGTATACCTGGGCCATATTATGGTCTGTTGGTAAGTCCGCATCACCCCTTAAGGGTGAAACAAGTGGTGAACTCTCAGCTTTCTTACCAGGAAAAAGGTTACCTCTCTTCTCTTCATGCATTCGCCGATAATCAAGTTGCTCGTGAGAGTTTAGAGCTTCATTTGTAACTTGAGGCTTGCCTGCAACAGTAGCCTGATAAAAGGAATTATTTAGCTTATTATTAAAGAAAGATAATGATTATACAGGAAATTCTAAAGATCCCAGACGTGGGATATGCTATATTTTATACATTCAGAGATAATAGAAACTAAAAGTTCAGAAAGAAAGATCAAGTCACTATAAACAAGAATTTATAAGAATCGACAAAAGGACAAGCATGATTATTTATTTCTATGCAATATCCTAACATGTTAACTTTGTCTCCAATTTTGGGAAGAATTATAAATAGTTTAATTTATAAATAGATAGAAATGAGAGGTGGATAATACTTGTGGTCCATTTGAACGTGTGGTTGAAAATGAAGTTTGACCATTTATAAATGATCTATAAATTTTGCCAAATGGAAGCTTAATAGTAGGCTAACTTGAGTCTGAATATCACATAAATGACATACCATATCACGAGTTTCCACAATTTTACCCAAAATGTCTCTGGCGGAAACAACTGGTTCCTTGTTCAAAGTTCTATGAACAATTTTCTTAGTCATACACGCCTCAAGATTGCTGATCACGTGCTTAAGAGCATCACAGTCATGTTCTTCCAGAGCAAATGTATCATTTGTAGAATTCATCACAAGAAACTCCGAAAGGGCATGAATTGCATTTATCATTGTTTGAACATCCAAATTTGGATTGGTCTCTACTTTTTCATCCTTGAAGGCATCTTCCTCTGAAGAAGGTGAACATAAAACATTTTCCGCAGCGTGAAATGCAACATCGCCACCTTCAGAAGCATCGTTAAAGGTCATCACATAATTAGCAGCACTAGCCTGTAAACCGAGCTGCATATATGGGATATCATCCACTTCAGCATTGGAATGCTTTGCATTGGATATTTTCTGGCCGTACGCACTCATTGAGTCATTAGGGACAAATTCTTTCTTAGGATTGTGAAGGGCATTAGATATCCCAACTCCTTTACTGCTATTCAGAGATGAAATCTCAAATCCATCTTTTAAAGCATCGGTTGGACTCTGTTCTATAGCCGGACAATTAGCATCCCAGCTTCTCTCAGAAGAAAGTGGCATAATATTTCCTGCACATCGATTTTCATCATGGTTTGTGCCTCCAAATGCCTTTTGAGAGGAGGCTCTCTTGGAATCGTTTAATGAGAGGAAAAGCTTATGTGCTTCATGATCAAAATCATAACATTCTTCAAATTTCTTCTTAGAACAAGGTGACTTGCCAACTTCAAGGTCATCAAACGGCGAAAAGTGGGAAACAGGTGCTCCTTTCCAACAGGGTGAATCAACTGCAGGAACATAATTATCTATGCTATCTGAAAAATTCTCAGTAGACTTCACAACTTGAACACCATTTGCAGCCAAAGAGAAGCCATCTGAGACATTTATATCGGGCAGATGAGATCCACATCCTGCTTCGGTTTTATGACCTAAGATTTCCTTAGTGTGTACTTGGCTTGATGATTCCTTCACTGTAGGCGGTACAAAAAATACGTTATCGTTACCTTTTTTGTGAGATGTGAATTGGCCTGTGTCGAAGGAACCTTCTATTGGTCTTAGGCACGGATCATTCTGTTTGGCACTATTACTGTCATCAAATTCATCCTTGTGGACACCTGAATTATTGTCAACGTCCACTGTTTTGGGAGCGGCGTTTTGTGCAAATGAACTGTTTCCGGCAGGTGGAGGCCTAATGACCACAGCTGGGGAAGATCTTGTTACTGACATAGAACCACTAAAGGATGATTCAAGGGGTTGCGAACATTTTTCATATGGACTTTTCAGCTTTTGAAGGTGTGAGAAGTTCCTAGATTGTTCAAGAGACAGCTCTAGAGGGTGAGATTTTGGATATGCTGAACTGGACATCAATGTAGGCATTCTAGAAGATTCATAAGAAAGGAAGCTAAGATTTTGCCCCAAGCATGATTTGTCATCCATATGTCCAATATAGCTTTCTCTTCCGGAAACATGATTGAGTTTTCCATATGATATACCCAAATCTTCTTTACAGTTGTTCCCATATCCAATACTATGAACTCCTGCACGATAGCAGAACGTGTGTGTAACAGAAAGAGAGAGATCCTTAATGAGAATTTTTAGTTGTACGAAACAGGGGCTAAATGTACGACAAACCAAAATCATCAAAGCCCGTAAGCAGTCAGAGATAAAGCTTCATTATTCATGCCTGCCTTAGGGCTTGTTTGAGCCCCATTTTTGTCAAAAAAATGTATTTTTGAATAGTGCATTCATAATGAAAAAGTTTTGGGTTTGCGTGTAATATTATTTTATTGAAAAATGTGTGGTTGAAATAGATCAAAACACTATTCAAAATGTTTTTTTTTTTTTTTTTTTTTTCAAAAATGGGGCTCAAACAAGGGCTTAGTCAATCCTACAAATGAATTGTTAGGGTTCTTTTTCATTAATCTACTCACTCGTGCTATGATAGTATGATTCAACTATTAGGAATCAATTTTTTTCTCTTCTCATTTTGCTTTCCCTTTATCTTCTTTGATATTGAAACTGGCTAATCTTTACAGTGAGTAGATATGGTGGGCTTCTTTTATACAAATTTTGAGTTTTAGATTATATGATTAAAATATAATCACGTGCTACTTTTGTTTTACAGACTATTTTGTACTCTGTATCTCTTTTATGTTTCTTTAGGTCCTCCATATAGAAAAGTGCACATATTCCACATATTGCTCCAGCTGGAACAGTGCCCTCCAGCCCCTCCATGATCACAGCCAACACCATCCCTGCAAACCATTAGTAGGTCGGATTGCACAATATAATAAATTAGATTTTAGCTTATTCTCTTCCTTGATAATGTACACTACTATCTAATCATCTCTACTAAACATGCCATTACTGTTTGTTGGAAAGAGAAATAATCTGTAGTTATACAAAACATTAACTTTCTAAGGGTAATTGAAGGAAAGAAGACCATAAATAATTGTTCAAATAAGGATAGCAAAAGTTAATATGCAAGATCGATAACTAAAACACAAACTCGTCTCATCACAAAAAATCACATTCTAGAAAAAATAAAAAGCATACCTGGGCTAATATAACTTTTAGAAACAAGTGAATGACCAATATTCACCTTCTCGGAAGAAAAACTCCTATCAAGTTCTACCTGTTTGGCCTGTTTCCCATCATCAAATGCCCAAGCATCATCCCACTGTGGAGCGTATTCCAAGCCGGACAAGGCCTGAATGTAATCGATTTGAGGGGACAAATCCGGTCCAGAAGTGGCCCTCGGATCATAAAAAGTCCCATAGTCAACAACGGATGGACTATCTTTGCCAACTATAGGAGAAACGTAAGGGGAATAATAAGGCTTGACTTCACCAGCGTATGAAAGAGCAACAACCGAAGTTTTAGCATTAGTGCTCAAAGCAGACCAATTGGTACCAGGAGGGCTAACGGGCGCAGGCCAATCAGTACTAGGTGGGCTAATAGGCCCAGGACTGGAATATGCGAAAGGGAAGCTAGTAACTATTGTGGAATCAATATTTAATTCAGGTCCAGGGGCCGAAGGGAGTGGATATTGCCATGTTCGGCCATCTCGTGCAGTAGCATATGATGAATCCGAGAAATGCAAAGTTGGGATAGAACTGAGTTTAGGTTTTGATCTTTCAACAGTAAAAGGCGGGGCTAAAGCTGATAAATTTGAGGTTGATGACGATGAGTTTCCTCGCACTCCACTGCCCAAAGACCCTAAACCCATCATTTCTTGGTGGGTAACAAACAATTACATCAACTGATCAATCAAAACCCAGTAAAAGTTTACATCAGATTATGATTAATCAAAGTCATAATCAAGAAACAAAGAATTATTCCAGTAATTTAATAGATTAAGAGTATAAATTAAACCAATAATTAAGATAGTCAATTCAAGAAAAACGAATCAAGATTCTTAGATAAACAACGACTAAAGAAATGACTACTGTTAATCTTGAAATAACTAGATAGTGCATAAGATTGATAACGAAAACAGTTCATCTAAAATTAAAATTAACCAGGAAAAGGGGAAATTTATCGAAAATCATACCTGAGAAGAAGGGTAGAGAGCTTTGAATCTCTCTCTATGACTAGTACTATTCTTTTCCTTCTAAGCGAAGTGTCGCGAGACGGAGAGGTCTGCGGTCGTCTTTTGTTGCTTTCACCATATTTAATTTAGTATTTACATAGACATCCTTGTTGTTTTTCATAATTTCTTTTTCAGTCCAATTAATAATCTTATTAGCCCAAAGACCCCAAATACTGCATATTATTTCTTCAAATTCCATTTTACATTTTTTTCTTGATAATTTTTAGAATAGTACATTTCACTTCATCCAATGATCAATAATGTTGTAAATTTCATGTTAAGTTAGAAAAACATATTTCTTTTTAATGTTAATCATGTGACCTTGTTATTGATTGTGAATCTTTTCATCTTTTAATTAATCGAATAATTTTTTAGTAAACTTCATATCAAAGATTTAACTGACTTATTTGTCTAAGGATATATTTGAATATGGAGTTAAATGTTTGAATACACGTCGAACTTTGTATAATGTCGCGATTTACTCACTAAACTTCAAATTACACTATATTACTCACTGAATTTTATACATTTGCACTCCATTACACATTGACTAACTTCTGTTTGTAACGTGTGCCTACGTGGAAGACGGAATGCATACGTGGTTGTTAACTATCTCCAAAATACAAAATCAAAGTCCACCTCATTTAAATCACAATCTCCAAACAAGCCTTGAGCCCATTTGTCCATAGAAATCGTAAGCCTCTTCGGCTCTTCCTCCTCATCTCCATCTTCCATTATTTCATCTTCCAAACCATCTCCTCTCCAAAATTTCATCTTGCAATTCGGAGCTCGGATTTGTGATGAATCGCACATGGAGGAACGCAATCCACCAAAATTGAATCCCAGATTCCCTTTGAACCCTAACCCCCAAATCGGTTTTACCAAACAATCGGACCGCGAAGCTTAATTCTTGCAGCTGTTCACATGGAAACGAGTCTTCCAAAGCAAGATCAGCAAGAGCATATGATAGGGAACTTGCTGGGACATAAAGTTTTCGAAGCTGCATGAACCTGAGGGTAGCGTATATGGTAATTTTCGTGCAGGTGTCGTTGCTGGTTTGATCGATGTAGTTAGGATGAAGATTATTGTATGATGGATTTGTAGATGGTGATTTTCGTGCTGGTGAATGGTGTGTTTAAACTGGTTTTTGAAGTGTGTATGGTGTTTTTTTTTTTTTTTGTCCTGGCAGATGTAGTTTTTTGAAGGTAGCAATATTGCTGGTCTTTTGATGTACAGATTACAATTCAATAAAAGGAAAATGCTGCTTGATTTTGTTTTAAATCCTGGTTATAGATGTAGTTCTTGCTTTTGTTGGCAGATGTAGTTCTTACAATTCAATAATTGGATCTACCAAGCACGTGACGAAGTTCGCAAATCTCACTTCATGCCAACTCCTGGGGTTACGCAACGACCTGTTGTTCCAAGGATGGGCCAGCTCCTTCTGTCCCTGATGGTGGAGCATCCTTGATAGAGCAAGTAGAACTTCAAGAAACGGATGGTAGTGGTCATGCGGGGACACCAGATTTTTGATGGATTCAAATACATATCCTGCCTACTTCGGGCCGATACTTTTGATGGATTCAAATACCTGTACATAGGAATCTAGTTTTTTGGGATTTTTTTGATGGTGTTAGCTGGTTTTGTGCCAATGTTTGCTGGTTTAATGCTAGTTTTGTGCCAATGTGGGCTGGTTTTGTGCCAATGTTGGCTTGTTTAATGCACAGATTG
Organism: Fraxinus excelsior; assembly: GCA_019097785.1. NCBI lineage: Eukaryota > Viridiplantae > Streptophyta > Magnoliopsida > Lamiales > Oleaceae > Fraxinus > Fraxinus excelsior. The sequence goes on along the minus strand of CM032632.1, from coordinate 28,126,165 downwards.
TAATGTGACATAGCCAACTAGTGTAGGTGTAGTGGAAGGTGTTCAAATCCTTGTGATGAAGTGTTTTTTTTTGTGGTTGAGCAGATTATAAATGCTAGTTTGTTCAGATGTTGTGTTGTTGTGAAACCTCACCATGCTGGTTTGCTCAGATCATTGTGATCAAATGTTGTCCTGTGGTTTCCATCTCAGAATCTCCATGAGGAAAAGAAAAATGATGAAACGAGAAATTAGAATTGGGTTTTGATTTTTTTCTTCTTTGTTTATGTGTACAGTTAGAAATATTAGGAGAAAGAAATGGAGAGAGAGAGAGAGGTGCTTGGAAAAAATCAAGTCAAGAGCAAGAAAACTTCATCTTATTCATCAACTTCAACAAAAACTTCAAAGAGTCAGCGTCTATTTTAAAAAAAATTGAACTCCACGAAATCTCATCACTGATATTTACATAAAAACTGCATAAAAACAAAGAAGAAAATGGAGAAAACACATCGTGATAACAAAATGGAGGAATATGAATCATGATAACAACCAGGAAAAGCAACCAAGAGTATCGGAAGTTTTTCAGATTTCATTACTAACATATTGATAATCACCAAGATTATAGTACATCACTGCATATCAATAATTTATCTAGTACATTCCTTACTAATTCGGCTAACTTAAATAATCTACATAGATTGGTTAAAAAAAAAAAAAAACTGGGAAAGAGACAATCTGAACAAATAAATATAAATTGGTCAAATTCATCCTTGAGAATCTCAAGATATGTTTATTTTCTGAAATGCGGATTAACTCAATAATATTTTCGATCGTTCTTTCTTCCTGTAGTATGAGCTTTTTAAATAGAGGTAGAAGTTGTCTATCGGTGTAATCTTACCATTTATGTGATTTTAATATAGAAGCACAAATAATGGCCATTGGGTTGTCAATATTCTTGAACATGTCACTGATATTCAAACAACAATCTAGCAGAGGAAGATGAGATTAACGTTTCACAGATATGGGAAATTTTTTGAAATTACCTCCATTCGTTCTCTACATTTTAATGGTTTCAAGAATCCCCCTTACTGAGCCTTCAAATTTCGGTTCAATTTTGTTTTTGGACTAGGGTTCATACAATTTGGGAGTTTCTTCAAGGAGAGATTTGGGATAGGGCTTGTTCATATTGTGCATCCCATCCCACGCTCTCTCATTATAAAAGACACATAGTAGGATTAATAACATGACAGCAATGTAGAAGGGGTTTAATGGCAAGTTTGAAAATCGTCCTCCACGTAGGAAAACGGTATGGACGGAATTAAGATGGTGAGTGATGAGTGCAATTTAAATAAGTTCAGTTAGTGATAGGGTGCAACTTAAAGTTCGGTTAGTAAACCGTGACATTTTGTAAATTCCGACGACCGTTAAACAATTAACTCTGCAAACCCCTTTCCTTTCTACTCTCCCTCGCCGGCAGAAACCTAACTTCTCATTTCCCTTCTCTTCCAACAAAATCCTCAAATCAACCTCAGTTCCCTTCTATCCCTTTGTCGTCGGCTGAGAACCTTAGTTCTCTCGTCACAGTGGTAAATAAAAATCGACGGCAATGGCGCTATCATTTTCATCTTTTGTCGGCGTATCCAGTTGAATCGGTGGGCTGGTCGCCTAAGTTTTCATCTTCGGTGGGCGTATCCAGTTGAAATCGATAGGCGACAGTGGAACGACTGTTGGTCGACTAAGTGTTTTCCACATAGGTTGGATTCTATATTATTTCAGCATATTACAATTTATAACCATGTTCAGAAAAGAAGCAGTATGCGAATATTGTGTTCTTTGATTTTCTTTTCTGGGTCGATAAATTAGTAAATAATTTTGTGGGTGGAGGCTTACGCTTCATAACCACAGTATATCCCTTGCTATAGTTCTTACGGACTGAGCTCCCCAGATTATTACAGTATATCCCTTGCTATAATTGTGTGTTCTTTGCTTCAGTCTACTATGAAAATGATCAATTTCATTCTTAGTGCATTCTAGAGATACTGTTTGAACTTTTTCTATGGCATATAATCACGAAACATGAGTTTGTTTTCAGTGTCAGGATGAGGGGCAAATTTTGGAGTTTGTCACAGATGTAGAAGCACGGCGCATTTTTTCAAAGATTGTCCGAGAAAAGTTCAATGTCCGTGGTGTCCACATGAAATTCAAAAAATTTTATGGTTGAAAGGAACACCGGTAATAAGGGACAATTATTTAAAACTTGTAGTGACGCTTGTGGATATTTCGACTGGATCAAAAATAATGAACCTCCCGGTGAATCTAGTACCGTTAATGTTGAGGCGAATGAGGAATTAGAAGCTTTGCCAAGCATGTTTGACTCTCATGCTCGAATAGCCGACAAACAAGATGTCGAGATTTCGTTAAACCTAACATTTCGCAAGGGAAAAGGAGGTGCGGAGGAGAATGGGAAAGGAAAGGGCCCGACATCGCATGATTAGTCGTTAGTTGTTGAACGAGTTATATGTATTGTGTTCGTTTTATATTTGGTATTAGAAATTGGTATTGCGTAAACCTTTGGTTCGTTGTGTTAAATTGTTTGCACTCATCATTTCTTATCGTCGGTAAGTATTGAATTTCACCTCAATCATATTTTTAAGGCTGATTTTAAATTGCTAGTAAGCTAAGCATTGAAAGCATAGCCAAATGATTTTCACCTCAATCATAGTACACACATTCCCTGAATCTGCTTGGCCACAATTGAAATCAGACTTCTATAAAATTGCTGATTCTTTTAGTCTAACTAATTAGAGACATTCAACATACAAAACTCTGAGAGTTTACAAAGTGGGGAGAGCACAGAGATTCACTAATAAATCTTGATGCTCATCTTCCATAGTTTCAATTCCTGCGATGAAAAACTTTATATGCTCTCCGCAGCACAAATACTAATTAGAAATAGAACACGGGAACTTAAAAACAGCTTAAAAAAAGAGGCATGAACTTTAGATCGTTGAAAAAATAGAGAAAAAACTATAGATGATAACCATATAAAGATCCTTGTTTTGCATATTTGTATAAAGATTTTGGGCTGGTAGTGCAAAACAGAAAGGTTTAGGACTCTACTTTCCACTGGAAGCCATCAATTCCCTCTATGTACTATCCTTCCTTCTAATTGTTCTTTGTTACAATTTCCCTCTGTATTCTGTAAATTGAACAGAATATATTGTGCATTTATTGAAGCAATGACCCACAATTGCACGAGCAACGGGTTTAATCTAAGCCTCCAATATAGTAGAAAACAACATTTAACACACACCAACATTGGAGATATCTTTCCCTGTAGCTTCGAACTCCATATCTGAAGGAAGATGTGGATTTAGCTGTGATGTCTCTGCAACCATCCACAGAGGAGTAAGTCTAGACGTATGCGGCGGCAGTAGGTTCGTCGGAGGTAGGGGTCGAAGGTTGTGAAGGCTTTAGGTCTCTGTTGTGGTGGAGGGAACTCAAGAGGACAATTGTGAGGGATTTAGATAACAGACCGAGCTGCCGGTGGGTTAAATCCTTTTTTTCGGCATGGAAACATTCGCCGCCGACAGGTTGGTCGGAGATGAAGCAGCCGGCTTTAAAGGTCCTCGAAGTCTCGGTTGTGGTGGGGAGGGAATTTCAATTGCTTTGTGTTTTCGCGGCATTGATTTAGGGATTTTGCTGTTTTCACACATTTAAAAAAAAAAATAAAGCCATCTCACCAATAATTTGAAACCCGGTAACTTGCCTGCGAGTGCCTCCTGTACGTGTAGTCTTACTCTTATTTATATTCTTGGAATGCTTACATATGATTCATATTCTTTTTTCTATCTAAATTATGTTTATTCATTCTTGTAATTTCTGTCTTAGCATCGTCATTATCAATATGAATTGCCACACAATATGAAACGAACATTAATAAGACAGGAATTAGCATGCCCAACTCCTTAGTTGACATCAACATCAATTGTTCTTGTAAAATGGAGCTGCTATATTTTAGATTTGCAAAATGTATATGGAATCTCAAAAGAAAGAACCAATGCAATTGTAGTTCTTTTCTAGGAATTAGACTAGCTCAAAAATCAAGATACTAAAAGGAGCTTTTGAATCACTTAGTTATCCTTCTTAGGGCGCAGTAGGTTCAGCAGTTGTCCAAGATAGATCTTCATTCTTGGCAGCTTATCAAACCCTACGCGTGGTGGAAATATATCCCGTTCAATTATTAAATAAGCTACAAAATGAAATCATGAGAAATTTTCTTAACCAAAAAAATTAACGTGGAGCCCTCATTTGTGAAAGGGCCTGTAGAAGCCCTATGGAAATGCTTCTATGAATGAAGCATTATTCTTTTAGAATAAATTTTATCATTCGAAGTAAGTTTATCTACTTACACTGAAAACTCTGTTGTGAAATGAACACATCCAAAACTATTCTACCTCAAGTTTCATTAAAATGTGATCTTTTAGTTAATAGAATTGAATATGCTTATTTTAGGTAGGTATGTTCCTATCCATTGAATTGTTAGAAAAAATATGATGTATTCGTGGGAACTTTTTCCTTCACTCTTTCGAACAAGTAATCTAATTAATATATGCACGAATTAAACTATTTTATCTAAAAAAAGAAATTAACTGTTAAACAAATTTATTTATTTACATTGTTTCTTCCACGAACTTCCTTACATGCAAATATGCATTCATCTTTTTATTGATCTCGAAGATCAATTACTATAGAACTAGTTAAAGGCATTTTAACCAGAAATCTGGACTAAAGAAAAGTTAAATTAGCAATTCGATTCAACTTGGATTGAATCCACATTGCCCTCTTGTCCACAAGAAAAGTGACAAATAAACAAAAGAGACCCGACCAGACTCAATGACACTTTTCTCTTTATTGTAGATTTGTAGTATATCTTCTCAGTTGGCCTCCTCATCCTTCTTCATTTCTTCAGGAGGAGACAGAGAATCCCACCCATGACCAAAAGTAACATCCAAGAAATACAGCAAAAAAATTAGGACAATACAACACAGTAACATAGGAATTGGTCCAAATAACCACAAAAATAAAGGAAAAGAAAGATAAAATGCCCTCAGCCCTAATGACCAGAAGTAACTCCCCCGATTAACCGTCCTCCCTACATACTCAGTGTTATCAAGAAAATTTGTAGCCATTTTCTTGAAAGGGACATTGATGAGTATACTTGCATGGCTGTAGTACCTTACCGATTGTACATTGAACAAGAATGCCACCAAGAAGCAAACCAATATAGAGAAAACTTTTATGGAAAAACCCAACTCACTTTTGTCTCCAAAAACGAGCCCTATTGAAAGGTTGTCGCCACCACCGACACCAGTCATCAACACGGCAATGAGGGAACTCAGCATAATAGCCGTCGATGCTAAAAGGGTCGATGCCATTATGTTGTTTCTTAGCGTTTGTACAGCCAACACTCCGTTCTTGGATGTGTCCTGTCATTAATTTACATCCTCGACAACGTCACAACATGTTTGCTAAATTTAACTGAATATAACTTCACAAAGTTTTAACTTTCTCTTCCTCTTCATCTCTCTCTTACCGAATATCAATTAGTGCATGTTAAAGTATACCATAATCAGTGTATTGGATAGAAATTGATAGTTTTGTAAATAAAGTGTAATTTTCACAACCCCGCATCAAACGTAACCGAACAATATAATGATTTAAGATTTTATTTCTTTTTTAATACCATAAAATACAGTCTAATCCACCTTACCATATAAGCTATTACTGTTTAGATTTACAATTGAATAACAAAGAAATTTGATCACTTGATATTCAATCTTTTGTATAAAAAAATTGATTTGAGTGAATGAATAAGTAAAGACAAACCTCCATCATGGCACGAACCCATAAGCGGCGATTGATTGCATTGATGCCGATTACAGTTCGGTTTGGGTGCTTCAAGATTTGATGGAGAAGCCAAATGTGATAAGTAACCATTATAACAAGGCCAAATGGTACAAATACATAATCAACAATTTGTTTCTCCATCTGATAATTGATCAAATCACAATCAAATATGAACCCTAGTGAAGAAATGAAATTTGATATGGGGAAATGAGTTGGAATAGCCATCACAAAACAAGTTTTTGTTTAGATGGCCTTTGACCAAATTTTTTAAAAAGAAAAAAGAATTAATTATTTAAAAATTGCAAATGTCTATTTTACCCTCCTTTGCATAATCAAATAAATGAGGAAAACTTTTTTTTTTAAGGTTCTAAGATTTGAACCCTTCACCTCAATGAAAACAAAATGCTCCCCACACCATTAGGACATTGAACAATTTTGATAATTATTTTGCAATAACCTATATATATATCTTGACAAATCAAATTCAAATTTACAAGGTCCAAGGATTTGAACCTTCAACCTTTAAGAATTTTTTTTTTTAGATGTTATCCTCACCACTAGGGCATTGAACAATATTGCTAATATTTTTGCAATAACCTATATATATATCTTAACAAGAGCTTGTTTGGTACGGATTAAAATTGAAAATATGGCCGTTATTGGGTCCCACCCGTCTAATAAAAGTCAACAATAACGGCTATATTTTCAATTTTAATCTGATTTTAATCTCTACCATACACCCTCCAAATTATATTCAAATTTACAAAATCCAAGGATTTGAACCTTCAACCTTTAAGAAAAATGATTCTTCTCACACCATTAAAACATTGAACAATATTTTTTATTTTAATGCAATAACATATATATAACCTTATATTTCTGAATATCTTGAAAAATTATAGTCAAATATTTCACTTTATTTTATATACGTATTATCAATTATGTATTGAAAGATTAATTTTAATAAGGATGAATTGAATGTCTACAAAATTTATGATTTCGAAATATATAAATAAATAGTGACAATTACCTTAAAAATCTTTAATCTTATTTCAAATAATTATTTTTATATTTTTAAGTAATCATCCACCGGTCCAAACATTAAATTTTTTATTTTTTCCCTTTCATCCCCCACGTAAACTTTTTACGACGTGCAATATATACTTTTTATATATCTTACAAAATATAATTATTGTTTTATATATCTTAAAACGATATATATATATGTCATTTTAATTAAAATTAAAATTGAAATGATATCAATATCGTCAAAATTGTACTGAAACGATAATGACATCGTTGTGTGTCAAATTCACGAAATAACATAACAACTTTCGTATCGTAGTAGTTAATGACATCGTTTTTAATAGAAATGAAAATGACATCATTTTTAACAGAAATGATATAATTATTGTTTTATATAAACTAAAATGATATATATGTCGTTTTAGTTATGATTTAAGTTGAAACGATATCAATGTCGTCAAAATTATATTGAAACGATATGGATATCGTTATGTATCAAATCCACAAAATAACATAACAACGTTCCAGTTCAAATAATAACTACAACGATATATATATCGTTTCTTTTCATGAAAAACGATAATTATATCGTTTTGGCTAAAAATAACGATTCGATCGTCCACAATCACACAACAAGCCTTCAACATACGTACGTCGATTGAAAAAGGTCATCAAGTGGGTTGATATTTTTCGAATGACTTAGAAAGATTGAACGAGGATACTTTCTTTCTATTGGAATAGTTCGAATGTTGTATGTAGTCACGAGAACACAAATACTATCATAGTTTCTTTTGGGTGAGATCGAAATCACTTGATGACCAATTTCGATCATCCTACATATGTCGAATGCATGTCGAGTTGTCGTGGACAATCGAATCGTCGTTTTTTTAGCAAAAACGATATAATTATCATTTTATTTAAACTAAAACGATATATGTATCGTTTTAGTTATGATTTAAACTGAAACGATATTAATGTCATCAAAATTGTACTGAAACGATATAGACATCGTTATGTATCAAATCCACAAAATAATATAACGACGTCCATATCGTTTCAGTACAAATTTGACGAGTTTGAAATCGTTTCAGTTTAAATAATAACTACAACGACATAGATATCGTTTCTTTTCATGAAAAACGATAATTATATCGTTTTTGCTAAAAATAACGATTCGATCGTCCACGACCACCCAACATACCTTCAACATACGTACGACGATCGAAAAAGGTCATCAGGTGGGTTGATGTCACTCGAATGACTTAGAAAGATCGAACGAGGATACTTTCTTTCTATTGGAATAGTTCGAATGTTGTATATAGTCATAAGAATACAAATATCGCCATAGTTTCTCTTGAGTGAGATCAAACACACTTGATGATCAATTTCGATCATCCTACTTATGTCGAATGCATGTCGAGTTGTCGTGGACAATCGAATCGTCGTTTTTAGCCAAAACGATATAATTATCGTTTTATTTAAACTAAAACGATATATGTATCGTTTTAGTTATGATTTAAACTGAAACGATATTAATGTCGTCCAAATTGTACTGAAACGATATGGACATCGTTATGTATCAAATCCACAAAATAACATAATGAAGTCCATATCGTTCCAGTACAAATTTGACGAGTTTGAAATCGTTCCAGTTTAAATAATAACTACAACGACATAGATATCGTTTCTTTTCATGAAAAACGATAATTATATCGTTTTGGCTAAAAATAACGATTCGATCGTCCACGACCACCCAACATACCTTCAACATACGTACGACGATCGAAAAATGTCATCAGGTGGGTTGATGTCACTCTAATGACTTAGAAAGATCGAACGAGGATACTTTCTTTCTATTAGAATATTTCGAAAGTTGTATATAGTCATAAGAATACAAATATCGCCATAGTTTCTTTTGAGTGAGATCAAACACACTTGATGATTAATTTCGATCATCCTACGTATGTCGAACGCATGTCGGGTTGTCGTGTACATCGAATCGTCGTTTTTAGCCAAAACGATATAATTATCGTTTTGTATAAACTAAAACGATATATGTATCGTTTTAGTTACGATTTAAACTGAAACAATATCAATGTCGTCAAAATTGTACTGAAACGATATGGACATCGTTATGTATCAAATCCACAAAATAACATAACGACGTCCATATCGTTTCAGTACAAATTTGACGAGTTTGAAATCGTTCCAGTTTAAATAATAACTACAACGACATAGATATCGTTTCTTTTTATGAAAAACGATAATTATATCGTTTTGGCTAAAAATAACGATTCTATCGTCCACGACCACCCAACATACCTTCAACATACGTACGACGATCGAAAAAGGTCATCGGGTGGGTTGATATCACTCGAATGACTTAGAAAGATCGAACGAGGATACTTTCTTTCCATTAGAATAGTTCGAAAGTTGTATATAGTCATAAGAATACAAATATCGCCATAGTTTCTTTTGAGTGAGATCAAACACACTTGATGATCAATTTCAATCATCCTACTTATGTCTAATGCATGTCGGGTTGTCGTGTACATCGAATCGTCGTTTTTAGCCAAAACGATATAATTATCGTGATCGTTGTATATAAAACTAAAATGATATATGTATCGTTTAGTTAGATTAAACTGAAACGATATCAATGTCGTCAAAAATTGTATTGAAACAATATGGATATCGTTATGTATCCAAATCCATTAAAATAACATAACGACGTCTATATCGTTTCATACAAATTTGACGAGTTTGAAATCGGTCCAGTTCAAAATAATAAACTATAACACTATCGATATCGTTTCTTTTTCATGAAAAAGACAATTATATCGTTTGGCCAGAAAAAAACGATTCGATCGTCTAAAACCACACATCATGCCTTCAACATACCTAGGAAGATCGAAAAAGGTCATCAAGTGGGTTGATTAGCACTCACATGGCTCAGAAAGAGCGAACGGAGATACTTTCTTTCTATCAACATAAATCGAAGGTGATAGAGAATTACAGAAACACAAATGTTTCCCTAATTTCTTGAAGTGAGATTAAACTCACTCGGTGACCTATTTTTGTTGTCTTACATACGAAGAATGTATGTTAAGTGGTATGGATAGATCGACAAAATTGTCCTTTTTTAGGTATAACGATATAATTCTCGTTTCTGTAAATAGAAACAATACAGATGTCGTTCTAGTTATTATTCGAACTGCAACGATTCAAAACTCGTCAAATTTGTACTGAAAACGATATGAATATCGTTATTTATTTCCATGGGTTTGAAACTATAACGACATCATCGTCGTTTCATATAAGAAGAAAGGACATATATGTCGTTCTAATTACGATTTTGACTGAAACGAGTTCCAACTCGACAATTTGATACTAAAACTATGAATGTCGTTACACTTTGTTTTGTGGGTTTGACAATACAACGACATATTTGTCAGTTTTATATGGGAAGAAATGACATTTATATGTCGTTTAGTTACGATTTGGACTGAAAATGAGTTCCAACTCGATTAAATTTTATTACTGGGAACGATATGAGACCGATTCATGAGAACCAATTTTCATGAAAACGATATTGTTGAAGTCGTTTTTTATATCAGGAACGATGTCCAAATCGGTACGAAAATTAGCGTGTATTTTATATTTAAACGATATCCAAGTCGTTTTGTTTGTTATCGAGAACGATTTCTATATCATTACGAAGAGATCAGTGAAACAGTGTGTATTTCGTACGGAAACGATAGTGAAGTCGTTTTTTATTACAGTAACGATGTCCATATCGTTACGAAAATTAACATGTATTTCAAACTGAAACGATATTAAGTCGTTTTTTTGTTAACGGAAAGATATCAATATCGTTACGAATATCAGTGCCGTGTCTTTTTAAAATACAAGGATTTTTATTAATTTACAAATTGTTTTTCCTTTATTTGTATCTTGAGGCCATCTAAAAAAAAAAAAAAAAAAAAAAATTTTTAAACTAAAACTTAGTTTGACTAGGCCCATTAAATAACTCCCTAAGATATTCTGGGTAAAGTTATGGGGGACGGGGGAATGAGTTGAAATGGCCAAAACTTAAAAACATTTTGTTCAACACTGGTCCATTGACTAAAATGAATAAAAGAAAAGTAATTTTAATTATTTAAAAACTGTAAAAGACCTATTTACCCCTCCCTTGTCTAACCAAATAAAAGAAGATTTTGAGTATCTAAAATTTTTTCAAGATTCGAACCCCAACCTCTATAAAATTTAAGTTGAGTCCCACACCACTAGGACATTGAATAATCTTGTATTTTCTTTGCAATAACCTATATATATATCTGAAAATTAGTTCAAATTTACAAGGTTTAAGGATTTGAACCTTGAACCTTTAAGAAAAAGTTTACTAAAATGGTATCCACACACAGGACATTGAACAATGTGTTTAATTTGTGAATAACATATATATATTGAAAAAATATATTCAAAATTTTAATATCCAAATATTTGAACCTTCAACCTCTAAGAAAAAATGATGATTCACTAATAAATTGAAAAATATATTTACTTTAATGCAATAACATATATATATAACCATATAATTCTTGCATATCTGAAAAATTATAGTCAGATATTTCACTTTATTTTATATACGTATTATGTAGTGAAAGATTAATTTTAATAAGGATGAATTGAATGTTTACAAATTTTGGACCAAATGGATGGACGAAGCTATCTGGCGATGACGTTGGAGAACTTCACTACAAATACTATCCAGTCGAAACAGAAGTTGTAGAGCAAGAGATGGATGAATTGTCCGTGGCCTGAGCCAGAGCGAGATAGAGGACATAATATTTGCTAGCGTGCTTCTGAATTACATTTAACGAATTGAGCATGCTAAACTTGTTTTGCTTCTTGATGATGAAATATAATTGAGTCCTGCTATTCTTGAGCATCTCTGTCTTGGCTCCCCTTTCCCGTTCAAATTGTACCAGACTTTCATTTGTATACTATGAGAGATTACGAATGCACACTTTTCTTGTTATGAGTTAGGTGATTCTCTGTTATTGCTGATTTTGTATCTATCATCACACATTCAATTATCAATGCATTTCATCACACATTCAATTATCAATGCATTTCATAATAACCAAAGAACAAAACGAAATATTGATGAACTTTCAAGGTTCCAGTAATACTAGAAAATGCTTTGTATAACTAAGAAATGAAAAATGATATAAATGATAAAGTGTACTGCGTTGCATATATAAGAAATCAAAAGGGCAGTTACAATTCCAGCCTGATATTGAGTACAATATATCATCTGCACTTTATCAACTATAACCAAGCCTAACCATCAAGGCAATAACATGAATTCAAAATAAATTTACATTGCACTGCATGTCAAAACTTAAAAAAGTGCTAAAAAAGCCCAGCTTCATGTTGTTGTCATCTTTGCTGCTCAAAATTTTTTTACAGATTACTACCAATATCTTCACCCCGAACGGATGTAGTTTTTGTCACCATTGCTGCTCATCTTTATCAAATCATCACCCGTGTCCATTTCTTGAAAGTTTACTTCCACAGTTGGCACATTTTCCTCTACTAAATGACCAGCTTCATGTTGATCACGAATTGGCATCATCATCGCTGGACCAGGTGCAATACGATCCCTTTCTGCTTCGTGTGCAACCATTGGCGTAGGCATAAAACGAAAAGAACTCTGTTGTATGATGTTATTTGCCGAAGATGCACCCTTCCCTCCAATGCCAACCAACTTACCCTAACATTGCATTGACATGTTTAACGGTGTTATAGAATAAACTTTTGATCAAAATAAATTACAGCAACTAATTAGGATAAACTTTTGTAGAATTCAAACATTAAATGTTTAACGTACTCGTTTAGTCACATGTGTGTTGCATTGTGTTTCAACAGGTTCCAAGCCGCCTTCAAACCAATCCTGTTGAAAGGAAAAAGTAGTCAGATATTGTTATTTTTCGAAATTCATCAGCCATTGTAATGTACTCACATCCGATGGAGCATCTTTCCTAGAATGGTATCGCTTATTGTGGCCACGTAGTCCACAATCTGTACAAGTCATTTTCAATCGTCCTTTTTTTCTCATATATGTTTTATCGTGTGAATGCACTATCACATCTTCATCTGCCCCATTTCGCCTATTTTTTTGCCTCTTTCCTTTTTGCGGAACAACCCACGCCAGGGGAATGATAGCAGCCATGTCCAACTCCGGCCACAATCTCATCCTGTTAATTGGGTTGAGGATGTAATCGTAGCACCTCAAATAGGTTTCAACTGAATAGCAACTGTTAACATATTCTTCTGGATCATTCCTACATTCTCTTATCACTGAAACTGCATGCATACATGGTATGCCTATAAGCTCTCACTCTCTACACGCACAACTCCTTTCTAGTAGATCAACAACATATGTGCCGGAGCTACATTCTACTTGCCATTTCGGCCCGCCAGAGAAGTGCAATGTGCATTCACATGAGTGCTCAGCATTCTTGTGAAGCTTTTTTCAAATTTTTGGACACATGATGAGGTACCATTGTACCTCATCATGGTGTCTCGACGCTTTCTAATTCTTGTCATGAAGCTCGATTGAATTGAAGTGAGCATCGTCAGAATCATCTTCTCCCTATCACTCCTCAAGGTCTTGTTGAACACTTTGCATATGTTATTCAATAATATGTCGCTCTTTGCATGTAGAGAGAAATGTGATCTACTCCATTCTTATGGAGGCCTCTCTGTTAGCCATTTATATGCATCCTCATTGATGTTACGAATTTGTTGCATCCAATGTTTGTAGTCAGGGATAGTGGTTGACTTTGTAACACGCCAAAGATAATTTTTTAAAGTCTTTCCCTTGAAACCCGCATTAAAAAAATTAGCGTACATGTGCCGCACACAGAATCTATGCTCGGCCTCAGGAAATAACTCATTTATCACATTTTGCAGACCTTTTTGCGTGTCCGTCATCAAGGTCCATCCTCTTCCATTTCCAATCTCAATATCCTCTACAAGATAGTTCAAAAACCATCGCCAAATTGGTGTGTTTTCCTTTTGAGCAACCGCATAAGCCACAGGCTAAATACAATCGTTACCATCTAAGCCAACTGTAGTCAACAAAATTCCTCCAAAACAACCCCGTAAATGACAACCATCAACACCAACCACTCTCCTACAACCATTTCTAAAGCCCATCTTACAACCGTTGAAGCATATATACATCCCCTGAAACACTTGTTGCTGCAAAACTATGATGACAGTGGAACCAACATTTGTCCGGAGTACCTCAGCTGCATAAGACCTCAATCGTTCAAACTGGTCTTGCATAGTCCCAACTAATACTTCTTTAGCATACCTTTTCATCTTCCATGCAACGTTTTTGCTTATGTATGTGCGTAGGTCCTTCTTAACTGTGACTAAAATTAGCTTTGTTTTCCAGTCAGGGTCCGCTTTGAACTGCTCAAGGTAACGATGTGTCAAAAACTTGTAGTTGCAGTGTCTATTATATTGGGCATGACTGAATGTATGGTCCGATATGTATGATTTCACAAGCAGTGTGTTAGTGTCATCAACTGAGGAAGCCCATATCCTCCATTTACACCCAAGTTTACAAACACCCTGTACTCCTCTCTCTTTGTTCGTCGTAAACTTCACATTATAGCCGTTCAATGCACCATACATTCTAACCGCCTCTCTGAACTCTACTGCCGAGCTAAAAATCTGCCCTACCTGAAACTGCGGGTTATTCATATCGGTCTCGGTAGAAAACTGAGGAAATCGAAACCCACCCTCGTCGTCTGATGAGCACTGTGACAATAACTCCTCCGATGGGTATTCCAAGTCAACTACTTCCGTATCGTTGCCCTCATTCCGTTCATCTTGAACTTGATCGTGGCCATCCAACCCCATTTCAATACCTTCAGTCACATTTCGATCATACATTGTGTCATCTTCGTCCTCCAAATCGTTCTCAGAATCAACAAAATCTGAATCATCCTCAGACACTGTCACAACATTACACCACAAGCAATTAGAAAATTCTAATTACACATTTGTGCAAAAAAATATTATGAACACAAGATTGGATGCAAATGCTTATATCATGTAGTCAGATTGCAAGGCAGTTCACATGACCTGAAATGGAGTTTAAGGTAAGAATGAAATGAATGATTGGTAACTTAAAGCAAGTGATATTTACGCACACAGAGATACGCGCAGACTCGCACACATGCATATACGTATGCATTTGTATGTATAAACAGAGCAGGGAGGATATGAAATTGCCAAAGAAGAATCATAGGTGTGATGTCCTTTCTAATCAAACATTTAACTCCAAAAAATTATTTTATCTACAATAATAAGTGAATTTTGAAATGCAACAACTATCATTCGTCTTCTCTTTGTCTCGATTCATGAAAATAATGTAAAATATTGATTTTGAAATACCTTCAAGTGGTCCCTTCATGTGCACGTCCTCCTCGATTCAACGCTTCAACTAATTCGTGGGGGGGCCTCCGAGTGTGGGGTAGTACCGATTGGGAGTTAGGTCTTTAGATGGGTTGCTATCAACAACAGGTTCCAAGTCGTGTGTTCTGGGGAGAGGAATTAGTAGAGATGAGGGAAAGGCGTGATATTTCCCATTTGAAGGTAAAGTCATGTTTGGCATTGCTTAGTTGGTGCCTTGTTAAGAATTTAACGTGCCATGTCATCTTGCCGTTAGCCACGTGGGCAAGTTCATTGACGTTTTTCATCCGGTGGCTAATGGAGTTGGACGGAGTTAAATTGAATGGTCAATGGGGTAAATTTTAAAGAACAGTGAGTAAACAGTGACATGAATCAAAGTTCAATGGCCAAAACATTTGGGGAAATGAGTTGAAATGGCCAAACTTCACAAACATTTTGTTCAAATGGCCTTTGACTAAAATGAATAAAAGAAAAGTAATTTTAATTATTTAAAACTGTCAAAAGACCCATTTACCCTCCCTTGTATAACCAAATAAAAGAAGAATTTTGAGTATCTAAATTTTTTTCAAGATTCGAACCCTCAACCTTTGTAAAATTAAGTTGAGTTCCACACCACTAGGACATTGAATAATATTGGTTATTTTCTTGCAATAACCTATATATATATCTTGACAAATTATATTCAAATTTACAAGGTTTAAGGATTTGAACCTTTAACCTTTAAGAAAAAGTTTACTAAAATGTTATCCACACCACTAGGACATTGAACAATGTTGTTTAATTTGTTGAATAACATATATATATCTTGAAAAATTATATTCAAATTTTTAATATCCAAGTATTTGAACCTTCAACCTCTAAGAAAAAATGATGATTCACTAAGACATTGAACAATATTATTTATTTTAATGCAATAACATATATATAACCATATAGTTCTGAATATCTTGAAAAATTATAGTCAAATATTTCACTTTATTTTATATACGTATTATCAATTATGTATTGAAAGATTAATTTTAATAAGGATGAATTGAATGTCTACAAAATTTATGATTTCGAAATATATAAATAAATAGTGACAATTACCTTAAAAATCTTTAATCTTATTTCAAATAATTATTTTTATATTTTTAAGTAATCATCCACCGGTCCAAACATTAAATTTTTTATTTTTTCCCTTTCATCCCCCACGTAAACTTTTTACGACGTGCAATATATACTTTTTATATATCTTACAAAATATAATTATTGTTTTATATATCTTAAAACGATATATATATATGTCATTTTAATTAAAATTAAAATTGAAATGATATCAATATCATCAAAATTGTACTGAAACGATAATGACATCGTTGTGTGTCAAATTCACGAAATAACATAACAACTTTCGTATCGTAGTAGTTAATGACATCGTTTTTAATAGAAATGAAAATGACATCATTTTTAACAGAAATGATATAATTATTGTTTTATATAAACTAAAATGATATATATGTCGTTTTAGTTATGATTTAAGTTGAAACGATATCAATGTCGTCAAAATTATATTGAAACGATATGGATATCGTTATGTTTCAAATCCACAAAATAACATAACGACGTTCTAGTTCAAATAATAACTACAACGATATATATATCGTTTCTTTTCATGAAAAACGATAATTATATCGTTTTGGCTAAAAATAACTATTCGATCGTCCACAACCATACAACAAGCCTTCAACATACGTACGTCGATCGAAAAAGGTCATCAAGTGAGTTGATGTTTTTCGAATGACTTAGAAAGAACTAACGAAAATACTTTCTTTCTATTGTAATAATTCGAAGGTTGTATGTAGTCACGAGAACACAAATACTATCATAGTTTCTTTTGAGTGAGATCGAAACCACTTGATAACCAATTTCGATCATCCTACATATGTCGAATGCATGTCGAGTTGTCGTGGACAATCGAATCGTCGTTTTTTAGCAAAAACGATATAATTATCGTTTTATATAAACTAAAACGATATATGTATCGTTTTAGTTATGATTTAAACTGAAACGATATCAATGTCGTCAAAATTATATTGAAACGATATGGATATCGTTATGTATCAAATCCACAAAATAACATAACGACGTCCATATCATTTCAGTACAATTTTGACGAGTTTGAAATCGTTCCAGTTTAAATAATAACTACAACGACATAGATATCGTTTCTTTTCATGAAAAACGATAATTATATCGTTTTGGCTAAAAATAACGATTCGATCGTCCACGACCACCCAACATACCATCAACATACGTACGACGATCGAAAAAGGTCATCAGGTGGGTTGATGTCACTCGAATGACTTAGAAAGATCGAACGAGGATACTTTCTTTCTATGGAATAGTTCGAAGGTTGTATATAGTCATAAGAATACAAATATCACCATAGTTTCTTTTGAGTGAGATCAAACACACTTGATGATCAATTTCAATCATCCTACGTATTTCAAATGCATGTCGGGTTGTCGTGTACATCGAATCGTCGTTTTTAGCTAAAATGATATAATTATCGTTTTATTTAAACTAAAACGATATATGTGTCGTTTTAGTTATGATTTAAACTGAAACGATATCAATGTCGTCAACATTGTACTGAAACGATATGGACATTGTTATGTATCAAATCCACAAAATAATATAACGACGTCCATATCGTTTCAGTACAAATTTGACGAGTTAGAAATCGTTCCAGTTCAAATAATAACTACAACGACATACATATCGTTTCTTTTCATGAAAAACGATAATTATATCGTTTTGACTAAAAATAACGATTCGATCGTCAACGACCACCCAACATACCTTCAACATACGTACGACGATCGAAAAATGTCATCAGGTGGGTTGATGTCACTCGAATGACTTAGAAAGATCGAACGAGGATACTTTCTTTCCATTAGAATAGTTCAAAAGTTGTATATAGTCATAAGAATACAAATATCGCCATAGTTTCTTTTGAGTGAGATCAAACACACTTGATGATCAATTTCAATCATCCTACTTATGTCTAATGCATGTCGGGTTGTCGTGTACATCGAATCGTCGTTTTTAGCCAAAACGATATAATTATCGTTTTATTTAAACTAAAACGATATATGTATCGTTTTAGTTATGATTTAAACTGAAACGATATCAATGTCGTCAACATTGTACTGAAACGATATGGACATTGTTATGTATCAAATCCACAAAATAATATAACAACGTCCATATCGTTTCAGTACAAATTTGACGAGTTAGAAATCGTTCCAGTTCAAATAATAACTACAACGACATAGATATCGTTTCTTTTCATGAAAAACGATAATTATATCGTTTTTGCTAAAAATAACGATTCGATCGTCCACGACCACCCAACATACCTTCAACATACGTACGACGATCGAAAAAGGTCATCAGGTGGGTTGATGTCACTCGAATGACTTAGAAAGATCGAACGAGGATACTTTCTTTCTATTAGAATAGTTCGAAAGTTGTATATAGTCATAAGAATACAAATATCGCCATAGTTTCTTTTGAGTGAGATCAAACACACTTGATGATTAATTTCGATCATCCTACGTATGTCGAACGCATGTCGGGTTGTCATGTACATCGAATCGTCGTTTTTAGCCAAAACGATATAATTATCGTTGTATATAAACTAAAATGATATATGTATCGTTTAGCTATGATTTAAACTGAAACAATATCAAGTCAAAATTGTATTGAAACGATATGGATATCGTTATGTATCAAATCCATAAAATAACATAACGACGTCAATATCGTTTCAGTACAAAATTGACGAGTTTGAAATCGTTCCAGTTCAAATAATAACTATAACAACATCGATATCGTTTCTTTTCATGAAAAACGACAATTATATCGTTTTGGCTAGAAATAATGATTCGATCGTCTACAACCACACATCATGCCTTCAACATACATAGGAAGATCGAAAAAAGTCATCAAGTGGGTTGATGTAGCACTCACATGGCTCAGAAAGAGCGAACGGAGATACTTTCTTTCTATCAACATAATTCGAAGGTGATAGAGAATTATAGAAACACAAATGTTCCCCTAATTTCTTGAAGTGAGATTAAACTCGCTCGATGACCTATTTTTGTTCTCTTACATACGAAGAATGTATGTTAAGTGGTTATGGATGATCGAATTGTCCCTTTTTAGGTATAACGATATAATTCTCGTTTTCTGTAAATAGAAACAATACCGATGTCGTTCTAGTTATTATTTGAATTGCAACGATTTCAAACTCGTCAAACTTGTACTGAAACGATATGAATATCGTTACTTTATTTCATAGGTTTGAAACTATAACGACATCATCGTTGTTTCATATAAGAAGAAATGACATATATGTCGTTCTAGTTACGATTTTGACTGAAACGAGTTCCAACTCGCCAATTTGTACTAAAATGATATGAATGTCGTTACTTTGTTTTGTGGGTTTGACACTACAACGACATATTTGTCGTTTTATATGGGAAGAAATGACATTTATATGTCGTTCTAGTTACGATGTTGACTGAAATGAGTTCCAACTCGACAAATTTATACTGGAACGATATGAACGTCGTTACTTTGTTACGAGAACGATTTCATGAGAACGATTTCATGAAAACGATATTGAAGTCGTTTTTTATTACAGAAACGATGTCCAAATCGTTACGAAAATTAGCGTGTATTTTATACTGAAGCGATATCCAAGTCGTTTTTTGTTTGTTATGAGAACGATTTCTATATCGTTAAGGAGATCAGTGAAGCAGTGTGTATTTCGTACGGAAACGATATTGAAGTCGTTTTTTATTACAGGAACGATGTCCATATCGTTACGAAAATTAACATGTATTTCATACTGAAACGATATTCAGGTCGTTTTTTTGTTACGGGAACGATATCAATATCGTTACGAATATCCGTGCAGTGTCTTTTTAAATACAAGGATATTTTAGTAATTTACAAATTGTATTTTCCTTTTATTTGTATCTTGAGGCCATCTAACTAAAAAACTTAGTTGGTGGGCTTTTTAAACTAAAACTTAGTTTGACTAGGCCCATTAAATGAACTCCCCATTTGATATGCTCCGTCTGCCGAATCTGTAACGTATCTACCCTTCTCTCTCTCTCTCGTGTATATATATATATAGAGAGAGTCCAACAGAGACACGGGTCTGCTTATTTTGAAGTTTAAGATGAGGTCAGAGAAGACAGAAACAAGCCCAACACAAATTGACATAAGATCGAAGACTCATGGAGAGTCGTACTCTCTGTCATATGTTCAACAATCATGCTTAATAAACTCTATTTTTTATACTAATTTTCAATCACACGTTTTCATCATAAAATTCAAAATTATTCCTTACTTTTTGACCACCCCTAAAAATTTACTATTTAAAAACTCATTTTTTTCCGTCAAACAAGAGCTTAATTTTAAAAACATAAATATTGTGTCATGTGAAAGCGTCTAAACATGAGTGCTTTTTAATGCCCACAATTAATCCTAAAGCACACATACCTGTGATTGTATCTAGAGTTGACAAGAAGGATCACTAAACCCAGAAGTCATGCAACAACCCATTAATCTCTTTGGTTCAGTTTGTATGGCACGCATTTCAACCAAATGTTCCTTTAAAACCCGACCATAAGTTCCACGTGTGGGTTTGCTACATGATCCACCACTTGCTTCCTGAGTCAAAAGGTGCTAACATGGTTTTCAGTTTCATTGCAGATTCTGATGTTCGCATTGATAACATCTTTGACCCCAGAAAAGTTATTGGCAAAACCCATTTATTCACTGCTCAAATAAACACCTATATACTTTTACACAGGATCAAATGTGCTCTAATGATGGTGAAATGTAGCTTCCAACATGGTTTAACTATACTTGGTGTAATGTTCAATCCAGCAAACGAATCGTACCCCTAAAGGTAAAAGAGAGATAATACAGACAGTTAATAACCAAGGCAGACGTTATTTGTCCCATTCATACATGGAAAAGCAGGTCTGCAGTGAAAATAATAGTTGTAATTCAACAAAATTGGACAGTAAAAGTAAAACAGACTTTTTAACTTGTTTTTCCTTTCGTTAAATACCGTGTACAAAACTTATTGGCACTGTGTACTAGCAGAAGCAAGTCATTTGATTTCTTGAATTCAAATTAACTCATCGTTGCTTATAATAGAAATAGTATGGGTGGCTAAAGCTGGCTGAACCAAATAACTGTTCAACCGCACTTTATCAATCTTCATCAAATAATAGAGCGTTCACGTGAGTCGCAACTCACTCAATCCCTGCACTCAAACAAAACACTGTATTACTATTGACAAGACAAATTTCAACGGTAAGTGAAACAGAAAAATGGTTAAAATAAGTGTACTGACTGCATGTTTGGTACAAAGTACTCTACTAGACTCAGATAATTCATGAACAAAAGCTTAGCTTCTTTTGTTCTTTAATGGTGTCAAGTAGTATTCAATCATCCATACTATCAGTGAAAAATGAGTACAAGTAAATGCAATCCAAAATGTAGGAAGAGTGAAATAAATCAAAATAATACCAAAGGATAAGTAGTATTGTGGCCAACAAATCAGTAAAACGACATGGAACACAATCATGGCAAGTGTAGAGTACTAACCTTCTTATGCCCGGGTTTCTCAATCATCAACATAAATTGAATTATTCACCATCATCAATGCTCCAAGAGTTTGATCTTCTCAAGACAGTTTTGCATGTGTAGCTGGCAGTCGGGTGTGAGGCGGTCTCCAGCCAACAATTTATACTGTTCAAATTTCAATTCATCACACTTCAAAGCTGCATTTTTGCAGGCCTTGATACTTCCTAGCAGAGTAGAAAATAGGTTAAAATGCTGTACGCCATGCCAAATTTAGTTTAATAAAGGAAAAGGATAAAACCGTGAGTACAGACACGGTTTTACAGGATTTTATATAGGTTTTTGAATTTGTCTCACATGGGAATGGGCACCATGTGAATAAAAAATTGGCAAAAACTCCCCCACCACCCCCTATTGTCTGTTCTCTGTCAGTACAGGAATTTTCAATTCCTGTACTTCCAGCACGGCCCGAAAAGGATAATTCCTGACTCCTACTTTCAGGAAACAGTTTTGAGATATCTATACAGAAAACTTCAATTTTTTTGGTAGAAAAATAATTGCTAAAAAACTTGAATTTTATTCCAAGTGAGTAACGATGTGAAAATTAGGTAATCAAAATCACATAAAATGCAACTATATTGTCAGAAAACCGAGTACTCTAATTACATGAAAAAACATATAATTCAGCAACTAATGCATGACTACCAGAATGGTAACACTGGTTGAAAAAGCAATTCATAAAACATTGAAGCCTATTGAACAAGTGGAATTACTATAAAAACTTACATAATGCTTGAGACTTTAAAGTTATTGTTAACAAATATAATCTTATTTTGTTTTATTGTTTATTAAGGATAGAATAGTCTTTTTAGTTTCCTTTATTTTAGACTATATATAGTCTCTTTATATTTAAATTTTGTATTCAATTTTCATTATGCAGAATTAATGAAACCTTAGCCTCCCTTTTTCTTTTTTCTTTTTTTTGAATTGTTTCACATGGTATCAGAGCAGTTTCGATCCTAAATAAATTAACCTTTGAATTTTGTTTTCGGCGAGCGGCCTTGAGCTGCTCGTCCGGCTCTCAATGTTGTTTTTCTTTTTGAATGTATCCCTACAAAGTCACATCACATTCCGGTGGCCAAAACTCAGTTTCTGCAATTTGTTTGGAGTTTCTTCAGCTTTTGGTAGTCTGGAACTTGGTCCAGTTTATTTGAAATTTGGTTTAGTATATGTGCAGTTCATCTGGAATTTGGTTTAGTTCATTTGGAAATTTGGTTTGCAGTTTGTAGGTAATCTGGAATTTGTTTTGAATATTTAGCCCAGTTGATGGGATTGAAAATTTGGCTCAGTTGATGGGCTTGGAAATTTGGTTTGCATTTTGTAGGTAATCTGGAATTTGTTTTGCATATTTAGCCCAGTTGATGGGATTGGAAATTTGGTTTGCAGTTTGGCCCAGTTCGTAGGATTGAAAATTTGGTTTGCAGTTTGGCCCAGTTGATGAGATTGAAAATTTGGTTTGTTTTTTGTTCGGTATATTTGGATTTGAAATTTGCGTACGTCTGGATTTGTTGAGATTGTGTGGTTATGTTGGCTACTTGCAGACATGGGTGTTCATTCGGTTCGGTTCGATTCATCGTTTTTTGTTTCTTGCAAACTCTCAATGCTAAGCATTGTGAGTTTGAGGGGGAATGTTAACAAATATAATCTTATTTTGTTTTATTATTTATTAAGGATAGAATAGTCTTTTTAGTTTCCTTTATTTTAGACTATATATAGTGTCTTTATATTTAAATTTTGTATTCAATTTTCATTATACAGAATTAATGAAACCCTAGCCTCCCTTTTTCAATTTTCATTATGCAAAATTATGCAGAATTCAATTTCACATAATTTTTTTTTATTTAGCTTATAAAATCAAGAGTAGATATACAGAATGCTAGCATGATGCAAAGACGTGTGCAGCAAAAATGATATCAGTCTCACCTGAAATTTATGGTTATCATCAACTATTAGAGATTGTTCATTTACCCCCAAGAAATATACACAATCACGACGGTTCGCAATACAAATACATTTTGTTGCTGTGAATAGATTAACACATTTACAATGTTCCACTTTAACAACCTATAGGAGAAAAGAATCCAGTGTGTATTCATATACTCTTAAATAAATCAAATTAAAAATAATTCATGCATAGTAACTAAAGATTGAAACATATAATCATAGATTACATGTATAGTCAACTATAATCTTAAGAATTCACCGCATATCTAGCATAGATCATAGTGTTATCATCATAATAGCTAGTAGGTCATCATAAAAATGCATCACTGGTATCAAGCTATCAAAAAAATAAATAAATATCTGAATTCTCACATTGATGACGAGCTACGAACAATAGAGAACGAGTTCTTAATGGAGGTTAACCATATCGATATCAGTATCTTGCTCACTGCTTCCAGAACAATAGTTGCATCACAGCATCTATAGAATGTTGTTTATCTCAGTGGTGCTAAAATGTAAATTATCGATTCGTGGCAATTTACAACCTGCCAATATCAGATAGCCAAGAGATCAAGAGGTTGCTTGTTCTGGCATTACTAAATTTTACTTGCAACGTGTATGTACAAAAGGACGATATAAATCCGGCACAACTAACTTGAGGACACATTATCATTTTTGACATACATTATCAATTTTGATACACCCTTATGCAAATAGTTGAGGTGTGGCGGCTAGAAAGCAACTTATGTATCTAAGTTTTTTTTTACCAATCAACATTTTCAAATAAAATACAGTTCACCTTAACTTCGATAAATTTCACTTTTTCCTTCCAATTATGATGGAGATTGAGGTTGCCAGAGAAGGGAAAAATTTAAAATGCCTTACAAACCCACACCCTATTGTCTCTTAAATTTTCATCACGTGCATGAAAGAAGAAATTCTAAACAATGGGACCCATGAACTACCCAAAGAATATAGGAATGTTAATTTGAATTCAGCACCTATTGGTTCAATTATCTAGTCGAGCCAACAAGATACCTCAAAGCTACATGATACAAATTCCAAAATACTTCATTTTCAGGTTGGCTTTTACAGTTGAGCTAAAATTTGTTTAGATAAAGCACCTCAGTACTTATAATTATGAATCTAAGAAATTGAGAACACATGCATTAGCATGCAAACAAGTTTCAAAACTCACGTGGTCAGAATATTCATGAAAACTGGTTTTCAAATCAATTTTTTTGCTAAAATAAGTAAGAAAAGAAAGGCAGATGAACAATGGCACACAAGCAAAAAAAAAAAAAAAATCACCTTTATAAAAGAGCTTTTAAGATCATACACTTGCTTTACATATGATGACCCCTCAATGAAGCTTGGACCTCTAGCACTGGTTAAGGTCTTCGCTGGACTTGTGATGACATCAGTCATTGTAACATCCTGATCAGAGGCACTGGTTGGCCTATCAAATAATTTTATACTCATGAAAGTTTTATATGCACAAGCTATTTTCCTATGAAACAATACGATGAATTTAAGAAATTTGATGTTTTATTTATTTTCCATGTGGACAAAATTGAACATGTATGCAAATTTTTACAAATGGAAAATTCTATTTGGATTGTACTAATGGAAATGGCAGAATGCAGATAATATAGCACTAAATTTCCTCTGTGATTAACTTTTAAATCTTGGATTAAATATTTAATTTTCTTATCTTAGAAAAAAATTATCAATATGTGTTGAACACTATTTTGTTCTCTTTTGTTTCTTTCTATTTCAATTTTTAAGGTAGTTCAGACTATAATGGGTAACATTGGAGCAGTCTGGGAAGGTGCTAATGATGCTTGCATTTCCATTTATATGACACGACTGATACCAATAGTTCTTCCAACCATTTACAATACACAAGAACAAGAGAATTTGCTTTGAAGTACCGTAAATCTTGGTGAAGGTATACATTTATAGTTTTACAAGCTTACCAGGAAGCATACTTAAGGATCCCAAGGACATGACAATGAATTAATACCACAATCAAAATTCAACCTTACCTCATAATTCAGCAAAAACCTTGATAACCAGAAATTTGTGCCAAAGCCTATCTAACATAGATATTTAAGTTGGAGTGGCAAAATCTCTCAATAATAGAGGGGTTAACAATAATCTCACATGAGAAAAAACAACATAATTTATCCATATAATTTAGAAGCCCCACCTCACGGCTGCACAAAATCCTGGGCCATTGGATTCAATTTTGACAGCATTTCCTCTAAATCCCTCATTTCTCTTTGAAACCTCTAGCTCCCAACATCTTCACCGTTCATTTTCTTATGACGGGTTATTACTGCTATTAATATTAGCCTTTGAGACTCCATTTCCATTTATACAGTACATCCGACCATTGGATTGCGGAGGAGATATTTTTTGAACCATCGGATGGAAATTATGGTCGCCCAGTTTCATTGATTTCTGATTAACAGAAGGCTGCGCCAGCTGCGTCATTTTTGGGGGCATCCGGCATCCGGGTCGGCTCGATTGGCCACGTTAACGGTGAACAACACCAAAATCCCCAGAAATTCACCGAGACGAGTAAAAAATCATGAAATTTAAACAAAAACCAACCTTACCTCAAATTATACCCTGGTAGCGACAGATGGAGTTGCTACTGCGGTGGCAGAAGAAGTAGCGCCACAAATAAACCAGAGAAGCGATAGCAATGTTTGCTATTGGGTGATGAGGAAAAAGAGCGACAATGGTTGATGATGGTGATTATGGCTACCCTATCCATTCCAACGTCGATTGTTGTTCTTTCCCTTGCGGGTCTTCTAAGGATTCCATAAATTTTGGGGTTTTTTTTGAAAGATTGAAAGAGAACGAAGAGCAAGCCATTTTATAGTTCAGATTCAGATATTAGGGAACCAGTCAATGAACAGTAGTGTGAACACGAGGGTGACAGAAGTGAATAGTAAATAGCTATCCTCTTTTTCAATTTCAAGGGAAGTAGGATTAACCGAATAGTCAATCACAAATACTCTTCACCTCACTACCACCACCGATACCAATAGTTGGTCAGAAAATTAACCAAATAATTGGTCATAAACACCAAACGCCTCACCTCAATCCCACCATCGTCGCCAAAATTGGTCACAAATCAGTCAAATAGTTAATGACAAACACCTAGTTGGATACCACGAGAAATCCATCTCGATTTGAATATGTTCCACAACTTGGCTTCATGTCCGTAGCTAATGGAAAACAAAAATCACGACATACAAAAAAGAAGAAAAAAATCAAGGTGGTCAAGAAATAGAGACTTTTTTTAATCCCGCTATTGTCCAGCAAGGAACAACCTATAAATCCTAATACGACAGACCATCCGATACCAAAATGACAGGAAAAAACCAATTTCGAGCCACGATGTCCATTAGATACACGTGTTCAAATGCATTTGTCTCATGCGATGAAGAAATCTATCTCGATGTTTCTTATCGTTGGCGCTCATAGGTACCATGACCAGCAGCGCGGCCAATTTCGGGTCTTGGAACAGCATTAGCACTAGTAGCTTTAACATATGACTCATCTGATGACGACAAAACCTCATTGGTAAGTGAAATCGCCTCCTCACCGCAAAGGAGTACAGAGCCAAGTGTACTGTGATCTTCCTGATATCGTTGTGAACTCGATGGTGTCTCTTGCGCCGTTTATGTGTGAGAGCGAGAGAGAAGATGGAGAGAGAGAGAGAGAAAGAGAGAGTCCCGACTAAGTCTCTGTTTGTTACACATTAAAATTTTCATTTTCATTTTTCTACTCATTTTCAACCACACATTTTTCAATAAAATAATATTTTCCATCACATCAATAACTTTTCCTTATTTTTCAACCACACATTCTCTATCAATATATTATTTCAGAATACATTCTTCCAAAAAAATGTGGTTCAAACACACCCTAAATAGGGGCTTTATATGGGATCCTAAAGTTAATTATGATTTAATATTTTTCGATATTAAAACAGACTCGTGTAAAACAATCTTCTCAATTTTATGATGTTAATTATTATTTAAATAATTAATCTGGTTTGAAATAATAATAAAATACAGAGAAAATAGGAGTCAAGCATCACAAATAAACCGAACACATAACCATGTCTCTATTTCATTATGAGTATATATAGATTTTTTGAAAATAAATTTTGTAAAAAGTTATTCTTTTGTGAGAGTGTAGTTGAAAAGTACGAAAAACTTATGAAAAAAACCTAAAAAATATGGTTTAAAACAAATGGAGAACAGAGTTTTTCAAAAAAATAATTACCACAATAATAATATTTTAATATTTTTCGATACTATGCTCTAGTTTAGAGTAATTTTAAAAGTTGATAAAAATTTAATATAAAATCAATAATTAAATTTAATCAAACATTTCACAAGGCTCATAACAATTATTAGCTTTTCAGTCACATACTTCATTATTTATTTTTATTTTATATTTTTATCAAAATCTAGTTTTAGCTAGGGATGACAAAAAAGCTCACTAGCTCGGACGGCTCAGGCTCGGGCTCGGTTACAACGAGCCGAGACTCGGGCCGAGCCTCATTTTTTGGTCGGGCTTTACTCGGCTCAACTCGGGTTCGAAAAAGCTCTAATCGAGCCCAAACTTTTTTCTTTAATTTATAGTACGTATAAACCACACAAATTTTAAATTTTTTAAGTAAAAAATGTAGATTTGACATTAAAAAACAAAAAAATCTGGGCGGCTCGGCCCGCTAAGGCTCGGACCGAAAGCTCGGGCTGAGCTTTAATTTTTTTGACCGCGCTCGGCTCGGCTCGGCCCGGGCCAAAAAAAGCTCGAGCTTTTTTTTTCGATTCGATTCGGCTCGACTCGTTGACATAGCTAGTTTTAGCCGCACCAATCAGGAGGAGCTATATTACATTTATATTCCCAGTCATAGTTAACAAAACAATCACTTTAAAGATAATTTATATTAAATTAAATCTGAAATTATATTTTCTCAAAATTATTTTTAATCATATATTTTATTGAACGAACAATTTTTCTCACTTTATAACATAAGTTCCTAGTAGTAAATTTTTTTTTTCCCACTCGGAAAAAAATCTATATCACACAAGCTTTTAAATTTATTATAGTCGCAAGTTGTTTCCTGTAAATAAAACCCTTTCTATTTATGTTGTTGATTATTGTAGAAATAATAAATAATTCTGATTTTAATAATGAAACGGAGACAAAATGAGGGTGGGAAGGGAACACATGAGAAAGAGTGCAAGTCTCCGAGTCACTCGGATTCAACCCAACCCGACCGCTTTTTAAGCTAAAATAAAGACAAATTCATCTGCACTTCACCGAAATTTACTTTAAATTAAGTTAATAAAAAAATAAATTTTTAACGTATAGTCAAGATAATCGGATCACCTTATCTTTTTCTATCTATAAATATCCCAGTCTTCGCCCCCAGTTTTGTACATTTTATTCACTAGAAGTCTAGACAGAGAAAGTGCTTGTGTTGTGTGAGAGAGCTAGTCTCGGTTTTCTGGGATACTGTAAGTTATTTATTTTTTTATTTTTTTTCTCGCGCCTCTCGTTTTCTCGTTCCTGTTTACAGTTTTTTTTTTCATTTGATTTATAATTGATTATTGATGTGTGTGTCGTTTCTCCGACATGTTTTGATGGTTGAATAGTTTGATTAAGGAAGAAGAATTATTTTTTCATTTTTTTTAATAATTTAAATATGAAGGCTGGGCTGTTAGGGTTTGATTTATTTTAGTACTTTATATATGGAATTTTAGTAGATAAGCACTAGTATTTTAATCAATGATAAAGCTAAAGCTAAAGCTATGATTTAAAGATCTCAGCTTTAACAAAATCTGCAGATCTGTTTTCAGTCTTCCTGTTGACTGTGTTGATGGTGGTTCGTTTTTTATGTAACCCAAAAAAAATATTGAAGAAAACAAGGAAATTGATCCGTTAATATGGAGGAAGAGTCTAGTACAAGAGATAAATTAAATTTGGAAATTAGGTTAAAAAATAGTGAATTTTGCTGTTTATCGATATTTTGGGATGAAACCATCTTTCTTTTTTCTCCAACTCATTTCCTGATCATCAGACCACACGATTATTATCAGAATAGTGCACAAATTATGTCAGGCACAATTGTTTGAAGTAATTTTGGATTTTAAAATTGTGTAGTTTTGTTAGTTGCTAAGCTTTTATATTTCTTCAAAAGACACAAAATTTAATATCAATTAATTATTTTTCCTAATTTAAATATTAAATAAATACTTACTTATTTCCAACCTTGACCTTGTAAATAACTTGTCTAAGTCAACCTTTTAACCTTAGCCTAGCAGGCTCAGGTTCTCCATTGAATTTGACCGTTCTCATCTTGTTGGGTCTGCAGAACGTCCAGGTCGTGGTACCCGGAGTCTGGAATTCTTTTAAGGATCAAAATTTCTGATCAATAGAAGCAATGGAGGTATTTGGAAAATCTATGGTAGCCGTGCCTACAAATGTTATTTATCTGTCAAGTATTCTTGGCCAAGATGGGCCTAACATTGTTCACAAGTGTGATTGGAAATGTGAGAATGAACTTGTGTGTGGAAACATGTACTGCTGCAGACTAACCGGACTGACGCACATTTGTGACAAAAACTGTAACCAAAGAATTTTGTATGATAACCATAGCTCTCTTTGCAGAGTGAGCAAGCAGATTTTCCCATTAACACCGACTGAGCAACAGGCTGTGAGGGGTATTCGGAGGAAGCTTGAAGTCGAGAGTTCCCCCTCTGAGAGTTTTTCTTTTAAGCGCAGAAGGGATGCACAAAATTGTCCCTCGCCATTTGAGAGATCGTTCTCTTCTGTTAATCCCATTTGCAGTCAAATTGGAGATGGCATGGATATGAACTAGATATTATAACTGCTAGTTGCCCTTCCTTTTCAACTTTTTTCGCTCTATTTTTACTTTTTTGAAAACAAGTATTGAGTAATTGAACTTGATGAGTACTTCAATGGCGGACTGGATTGTCCTGCCTCTATGTAGGAACACTTTATATTCAGCTTTACTTTATGGAGTTCTAGCTCTTCAATAACATAACTCTTTCTAGGAAATGTGGAATGCTATATCCCATGACTTATTGAGGCTTGTGTTGCACCATACGGCACCTTGCATCTTGAAATATAACTACAGGGTTATATTATAGTGCCATCCTCTTTATTAGATTGTGCAGCTCTAACTATGTATGCTCTGTACTTTGGCTGTTGATCCTTTGATTATTTGTTGCATTTAGTTCAGTTTATTAGGAATCTTATATTATGGCGTTACAGAATCTTTCTTTATGTCGTCGTTAATTGATTCAGTGATTTCGCTTGATTAGTACATAAATGTTAAATGTATATTGATCTTTATTCAGGAAGCATTTAATTTCTTCCGTGGATTGTAATTAATTAGTCGATTGAAGCATTTACACTATGTTATTTGTGGAAAAGTATCCTTGTATTTCATTGTTCAACTTCTAATTTGTGACACAGGTTGAGCAGGGTAGAGAAGCTTCTTAATTATTCTTGCACAATCTCTTTTTCTGTTTTCATGTTCTCTACATTGGATCCTAAAGTTAATATTGTTTTTGCAGGGGTTGAAGCATGTCGTACAGGACAGTTTAAATATAGCTTATCATGTTTTTTAGTAGTGGTATTTAATTGATGGATTGTAGAAGTTACTAATTATTTGTCTTTCCTTTATTATGCAGGAGGAAAGTTTACTCTTTTGAGTTGCAACAAAGAAACGTGCCGAAGTATGCTGGTGAATCAATAATATCAATCAACGCAAGACAAAGGATTTTTGTGACAATTGGAGTTGCCATCCCTGTAGGCTTCACTTCACTGTTCAGATCATCAATGTTGGCTGAAGAATTTCTGTTATTAGTTGAAGACATTGGCTGAAGAATTTCTGGAAGCATTCTCATTAGCTCTGAAAAATCCCACAAAGGCAAGGCTTTCATTGCAGTAAATAACTTGACTCGAAAGTTTTGTGTTTGTTATGCTCGTCTCCATACACAAGCCTTTCTTTCTTTAAAACATAAGATTGTCATATAATAAGTTTTCCCTATCCGAGAATGAATAATGCTACTTGTACATAATGATTTACATATAGATAATGTGTCAAAAAGAGAGGAATTTTTTTTTTGGTTGATGACCTGATCATATTTCGCTACATCATGTATATGTAAATCATTATGTACATATAGCATAACCAATCTGGGAATACGGAGATTGGAGTCACGGCCACCTCTTACCGCCACTCATTGTCTTTGTTCTTCTATTCAGCCTACCTTTCGAAGCTTGCTTTGGATATGGAACATGAGGGCGAGGAACTTCTTTCTTATACACGAGTAGTCTTAGAGGACGCTGCGGTATAGATGGATTTAATTTTACAGCGTGTTGACAAAAAGATTGAAGTCACTTTGTAATATTGTCCTGTTGTGATCGATGGTAACGCTGAATGTCTGCTGGCATTGGTCATTTGTGAATGGAAATATTATGGTATTCGTGAATTTATACAACTCTTTCATATCCATTTGTTTGATCTTATTATACTGAAATTGTCTCTGTCAAGGGCTTACAACTAAGAGGTCAAAACACGTGCCGAAGTTCATATCCCATAATTACGTTATAGAATATGTTAGTCAAGAACCATGATTCATCAAGTTGGCAAGTTGCATTAAAATGACACTAATAGGAGAGAGATAATTAGTGGTTGAAAGTAATGTAGTTGTTGGATTCCTGGCGACTTTCACCTATCTGGAAAGAGTTGGTATACAGAAATTCAAAATCCTAAGAAAAGAACCAAGTTTCTTTATTCGTCGTTATTCAACAGGTTTCAAAATCTTGATATCTTGCAACTAGAATTTTCTTTATGTATGATGACTATTTCTATCACCGTGACCTCAGTTAAATTTAAATCATGTTATACTTTGTTAAATTGGGAGAACCACTTATTTGACAAGGGGATTTTCAATCCTTTGCTCTAACTAGAAAGGCTACCTCGATCACTTGTCTGATTTCTCAGTTTTCCTGCAATCGTTGCCATTGGATGAACATGACTCGTCCTTCATGTGGGTTCTCTCTAAAACGAAATAGATAATGTTAATAATATTTCTCTTTTCATTGCATTGGAGTGAATAAAATAGTAGACAACTATCTCACATGTCGGTTGATCTTAATAGTTTAAATTCCTGTCCAATCCAATGTAATGAGCATGCGATTGGAGTACGAGATTTTTAAAGAAACTGATACTTTGCTCTATACTTGAGCGAGTAAATAATGGATTTCAATACATCTTCTTGTTGAAGAATGAAGGCACTAGGTTCCCAGTTTTTTAATATGAGCACAATAAACCTTTTTGAGGAATCTGCAGTAGCCTTTTCAATTGGTATCTTTTATGCATTCCAAGATTATTGTATAGTTTAAAGCAAAGAATTGCTTCATATTTAGGCGATCCAAGATAAAAGAAATCCTAAACCCAAAACTATAATCTTGTGGCTGATGAATTTTGCAAAGCAACGAATGGATTCAACATTTAGAAATTCTCTCATTGAATTTTTCCAGGGTACAAATATGTTGCAGAAAGGTAGGGCTAATTTCCCTATACTTTACCCCCACCACGCCCTACCCAGTCCTACTTAGTTCTCTTTAGAACAAGAAATTGCTACCAATAGGATACTTTAGATATGCTGATCATAGGATCTTGGAGAGTTTACATTTCATTGATCGTCTTTTCCTTGTTTTCTTACTCTTTTGCTAGCACATTTACCATTATCAACAACTGTCCTCACACAATATGGCCTGGTACACTAGCCGGTGGAGGAACCCCTCAACTTCCATCAACCGGGTTTCAACTGGATTCGGGCCAAAGTATTGCAATCCCAAGCGTTCCAGGATGGTCCGGTCGCATATGGGGTCGGACGGGTTGCACATTTGATACATCAGGTGTTGGCTCATGTCAAACAGGGGATTGTGGGGGAAGGCTGGAATGCGATGGCATGGGTGCCACACCTCCGGCGTCACTCTTTGAAATAACCTTTGGAGCTGGAGACGAGAAAGATTTCTACGATGTCAGTCTTGTCGATGGATACAATCTGCCACTGGTTGTGGCACCACGAGGAGTTCCCAGTGGTTGCAATGCCACAGGTTGTGTTTCGAATGTCAACATGGGTAAGATCTGACCACTTCATCATAAAAACCATAACCTGTTAGAGATCATCATCATCGTCATCATTATTATTATTGGATATTGAACAGGTTGCCCGAAAGAACTTCAGGTGATCGGTAATGGTGAAGGTGAAGGTGGAGGCGAAGTTGTTGGCTGCAAGAGCGCGTGCGAGGCATTTGGACAAGACCAGTATTGCTGCAGTGGAGAATTTGCGAATCCTTCGACTTGCAGGCCGTCATTCTACTCAAATATCTTCAAGAGAGCATGCCCAAGAGCTTATAGCTATGCATTTGATGATGGAACCAGCACTTTCACTTGCAAGGCTAATGAATACAACATCATATTTTGTCCCGACAGCGGGTAATTATATCCGAGATTCTTCTCCTTGTTTCTGCGTTTGTGTTTGTTAAGGATTAACCTGAATACTACTTACGAAATTATTAATAAGCAAAACAAAATTAGAAACACGAGGCACACAGAAATTTGTATGACCCTATGACCATCCTCAACCTTCCTACGAAGGTTGATTCCGCAGTTGAAGGGACAATGGAACAGTATGATTGGGTTCCACGCATTTTTATTTTTTATTTTGTTTCGGTTATTAAATGGGGCTAATGCTAATTTGCAATGCAGGATGAAAAGACCGAACGGTGCTTTAACAGCTTCGCCAATGAAAGAAAGAAGAAGAAATAGGGAGATTGCAGGGATGGTTTCATCTGCGACAATTCTCACACCCTTCAAAATCTCAATATTTATTCTCATTTTCACTTTGTATTTCTAGACATCTGATACATTTTCAGCCTTGTTCTTTCAAAAATGGTACATGGAGAGAGAAACTGCCTGTGCATTCAAGAACAGGCTGAAAATATATCAGAAGTCACAGCCAATTGTCCAGAATATTATGCTAATTCTGCCGAAAGAATATAAGTGTGATTGTATTTCTTGAGTACTGCTTATATGGATTTCCTCTTTTCATTGTCGATGCTTACGGGTTATGCTAGACCAATATGGATTGGATAGGATCAAAGAAGAAAAAGTAGGTTACTCTATAGAGATAGGATAAAGGAAGAAAAAGCAAGTTAAATAAGGTGGACAAGATCGAACCTATTAGCCTATTGGATAATATTCAAAAAAAAAAAAATTAAATGTTGTCTATTATATCTTTACAGTGTTGTCACAAATATTTGAAAAGAAAATGGTGTCTTATCATTCATTTTCGATCATTTGACAATTTAACACTACTTATATATTAGTATTTGGTTTAGGGATGACAAAAAAAATTTGATAAATTCAATACCCGCGGGACCCAGCCCTGAATGGGGCGGGGATTACCCGCTTAATCGGGGCGGGTATCTTTGCTCCCACCGAGGTATGGAAAACGGGTGCCCCCACCCTATTTATTATTATTATTATTATTAAGAATTTAATATTTTAAATGGAAAATTTCATGAAATTTCATTAGTTCTAATAGAAAATGGCAACTAAGATTATCAAAAAAATATGACAAACAATAAAAGTTTTAATTTACTAAATATATTTGAATAATTTAACTTTTAAAAATAAATAAAAAATTTAAAAATATATTATTGTCTCATTGGGGGCAATAAAATAAATTATAAAAAACTTTTAAAAAATAAAATTAAACGGGATAGTAAACGGGGCAATGGCTCCACCCTGTCCCGCCGTGTCCTAAACGAGGCCAGAAATTGCCCGATTCAAATCCTGTCTCCGCAAATACCCCACACCATCCCATTGCCATCCCTAATTTGCTCAAACTAAAAGTTGTTTGTAGTGCTGGTGAGCCAAATATTACTGAATTTTCATGCCTTTTGAGGATGCCTGCCAATCCTTAAGTGAGGAGTAAAGTTAACAACCAAAAGTGTCGGAATAATTTACTTCAATTCTATATTTAAGTAAAAGAAAGTTACTATTTTTGGAAACTAAATTATCTTAATATCAAAATAAGAAATGTTTACCAAGTATATGGCTCGAAGTCCTCTCGGTGAAAATGAGAGATATATATCTTGTATGAACCGAGAGAGTTGATTATCAAGCAACTGTGGGAATAGTGAAACAAGTGGTGGTCCTGCTTGAAAATTCATGTATGAACGCAGAGAGTTGATAATCAAGCAATTGGGAGAATAGTGAAACCACTGGATATGCAAATTTCAATTATTTTGGCTTCCAAATCTCGACTTTTTTTATGAACGGGATAGCAAATTGACCTTAGGCCTACTATATCGACTCCGTGTCTGTTAAGTGTGGATCAACTCGGTCCTATTTTTCTAACTTGGCATGAGTCGATCTGACATGGGTTTTTGCTTGATATTAATAGGTTGAGTTGTCGTATTACAAACATTTGAGATGAGTTTAACAAGATACTCTAGACTTAGTTATGATATTTGATTATGTCAAATTTAAATACATAACCCGTAAGTAACTCGACGTTGAGAAATGAATGATTATAATATTAGCAATGAATATTATAATGAATGAGAAAACCTGATAGATATAGTCCTTATCAATTTTTCCAAATTTCTTTCTTCTAGAGGAAATTAGATTGCAAATTTTAATGCTTGAAAATGGGTGTCACAATGTCAAGACAATTGACTTTCTCAAATTCACCTGTCTTTCTTTACACGCAAGCTTCAAAGCTAGTTCGTACATTTCGCCGCGGCACACAATATTTGCCACTCAATGGCATCAATGGCCACTTGTTTGGCCATATTTTAACATTAATTTTGTCTACGTATGTTCACTACTGTCTGTTTATTATATCAAAATAATGGAGGCGGGGCCTCAAAAATATACAGACCATAAAAGTTATGATCTGAATATAGACCAAAATTTCTTAAAACAATTTGCATTCTATATTTAGAGGGGTTAAATTTATCTACTCGAGTTGTCTAGCGTTGGGCTTGGCTGAGCACACCACACAAGCCAACTTGTTTTATCAAAGTTGTGGCTCAACTCACCCGACACCCTATAAACTTGCACATTAGTGGGACGAGCAATCGAGCATCTTGGGCTCATTAATACTCAGATATAGTCCATGGTTAATTTATATGATTTTGTATTTTCCAACTTACTGAATTGCGAAAGAAGTGATCGTGAGAACGAATAAAGTATAAACAGGCATAGAAGAAAAATATAATTAACATCATCAATAATCAAACCATACACAAATCTCAACTTTGGAGAAGTTGAGAGCATTATGTACAAAAATCCAATGGATTCTTTGAAACACCCTTGAATCATAAATGAAAACAAAAATAAGTAAAGGGCTACAAGTGCTTTTATTCATAATTGATTAATGGTGCAAGATCATCGAGAACTGGAGACAGAATTAATGGTGGCTTGTTGAAGAAGTTTTTGTGCAGCAGAAAGCTGCTCCATTAATGACATTAATCGGGCTCGGTAAGACCGAGCCTGATCTACAGCCTCCGCCTCAAACTCGCCGAGTTGGGAGCAAAGCCGCTCCTCCGCTTCCTCCGCCACCCTCAGCCGCTCCCACGTTCTTTGCAATTCTTGTTTCATATTCTCCTCTCTTTCCAGGCCGCTTTTTAATTCCTTCTCCAACTCCTCGTTTCTCTTGTGCAACACCTTGAGCTCCGCCAATGCCGACAGCTCACCGCGGTGCCGCGGTTTCGCTTGTGCGGAAGAGACGGCGATGGCAGAAGCCATTTTTGTACCAAACTGATGAGAAAAAAATGCAGAGCGAAATTAATTGGGTTTAGCCTTTAGTGTTTAGACTAATGAAGTATTGTGGTTTTGGATTATCCCATATGTTACATACAAGGGATATTATAGGCCAAGTTTCAATGTACGTACCTGATTGGTTTTCAGGGTGAAAAAGTCTTATGCGTGGCATCGTAGGTTTGTTATGCTTAGCTCAATCAAAGTTTAACAGCGTATAGAATTTAGTTCCCCCAAACCCATGGCAAACCTAGCGAAGCACCGAGTCAATTATGAGAAAAATATTATGTTAGCCTACACGACCAATCTAGATAATCAAATTATTGGTAATATTTATTATTAAAATAAGATGATTTAACATA
The DNA here is from genome assembly GCA_019097785.1 of Fraxinus excelsior. Taxonomy (NCBI): domain Eukaryota; kingdom Viridiplantae; phylum Streptophyta; class Magnoliopsida; order Lamiales; family Oleaceae; genus Fraxinus; species Fraxinus excelsior. The sequence continues at coordinate 28,087,825 of CM032632.1, read as the reverse complement.
ATATTAGATAACGTAAGACAAAAAATTTAAACATTATTGTATTGAACTATGAAAGTTATGGGATGTAAATATTTGATAACGGGCATATTAATTTACATCTTATATGTGGCGTGATCTCATTGAAAATACAACATAAATAATTATATAAAAAATTAAAAATTCCTTGTTGGTGACAATTTAAACTCGTATATATAGGAGTGAGCTTTTTTAATCGGAACAAAAAGATTCCAATCCGATTCCCAAATAAAAAAGAAAGAATCACAATCGAGAGTCATCGAGTTATGAACGATTCTTGATTCTTGAACTGGAACCATAATTACCCTAGAACGAATTTTTCATTTTTATTCTTTTACAATTTATTCATCTCGATCCAAAATAACGAGTTTGCAAAATCCTACAACTAGCAAGTTTGCAAGGCTCAAATAATATCTTATTCGATCAAATTCATTCTCTGAACAATTGAATTATATCTCTCTCGTTAGTGTCCACTCCTTACAACGATTTATGATATGCCAGTCCCACAAATCCTTATTGAGGCGTTACAATCGGAATTGTATTCTATTATGTTAAATATTATTTGCTATTTGGTGGCGTATTTGCGATTGATTAATAAAGTGTTGAAATATGTATTTGGTGTTATATTATATTTTTCCTATTTTTTGCTAGATATTGGGAAGATATTTTATATTGCATTGTATTGCCCACGATTTTTATGAAAAATGATATGGGTTGAACGAACCCGAACCGACTATTCAAGATTGATTATTTTTGTAATTATGTGAACCCAGATGATTGCGTATACGAAATATTCGAAGTATAATCAAGGGCGGAAAATAAAAAAATAAAAAATTACACAATTGAAATATTCGGATCGTCCCACCCATATATATATATATATATATATATATCATTTTGTCCACGTATAAAAGTTTTTGATAAATTTATTGGACCTATCAACATCAGCTGTGTAATCAAAATAAATGCAAGGAAATTAGACATCACCATATGTGCTTTTTCAAAATCTGGTATACATAGTTTTCAATTACTCTACGTAGGAAAACTTCAACTTCCCATATCTATCTACTTCTTGATGTCGAAAAGCCTATTGATTTGAAATTTTCTTAAAGCATATTCTTTAAAAGTGAAATTCTCTTTATTCTGAAGAGTCAATCCTTAAAATTAATTATGCTATGAGTCACTCTTCAAATTAACATTTTAAAATAGTTATAGACGTTTTTTAAAAATAGAGACTTGGAAAAACTCTTACTGAAATTATCTTCCACCCCACCCCACCCTACTATGTGTGTGTACACACTAAGCCTCCATTTGATAAATTTATAAAGAAGAATAATAGCAAGTCTCACGAAATATAGTTATAAATATACGATTGAAATTGAATCAATTTCAATTTCACTCGATTTATAATCCATTTATAAATTTATATACATGGAGTCAGAGGCATAGACATCATAGTAAGGAAGGACATTTTCTTTTCCTGAACAAATACATAAAAGTACCTTTTTTTTTACATATAAAAAAAATAAATGGACATGGACAACACTTTGTCTCCTATCTCCGCCCCTGATTACAGAGGCTATAACTATAGAGGCAAAATTAAAGGATTGACATATGAAGTGATCTTGGTAAAGAAATGCACAGCCTAGGAGCAGGGCTAGTTCTGGGCTGGGGCGGATGAGGCCAGCGCCTCGGGCCCAGAACTGGAGGGGGTCTCATTTTTTGGCCCAACCTCCTTTTTTTTTTTTTTTTTAAATTGAGGCCTAGCCCAGAACTGGAGGGGGCCTCACAATTTTGGCCCAATTCACAGAGAACCGTCTCCTTCCCAAAATCCCACTTCCCAGCTCGCTCTCAAACCAACTCTCAACTCGTCTCTCAACAATTCATCCAATCTCTAGTCCTCGTGCATCTGTGCAGAACTCCTACAAGGTAGTACGGCTTCTAGTGATTTCGGATCTCTATAGTTGCCTCCAGCAACATCGCTGAGAGCCTGTAGCCATTGAAGAGGCTAACGATAGATTATACAACCAGCTATTTTGGTCGTTGAGGTAATTGAAGCTCCGACGAAGCTCTTCTAATCTGGTAAGTGCGAAACTCAAGCACAAATAGAAACAATTTTTGGACCTCACGAGACCTTTGATAGCCTTTCAAAATACGAACCTATGTAACCTAAGCACGAACCTCCGACAATCTTCAGTTAGTTACAGATAAAAAAAACTATTTATTGATTGGGGCGGAGAATCTGCCTTCGGAGGTATTAATAGGGGAGGAAGACTGATCAATTAGGTTATAAATTAAATTTTGGAATTTAGATTGGCAAGCTGATGAAAGGGAAATAGAATATGGGAAATTTTGGGAAAGCAATGAGAAATATCCATCGAATTGAAAGATGCACTCTAGGTGCTTGATGGTATTCATAGCTCAAAATTCAGCCACCTAGCTGCTACCTTTAAATAAAATTGTAAAGGAATGTCTGTGCTTTGTTGATGAGAGGGCATATGGTGTTGACAAGCTTCTACAGTGACTAGCAAAGTCGTTTGACTCTTAACGACATATCTCATCTGGACTCCATTAGTGGTGTTGTGGCACCACTAAAATTTGATGAGAAAGTTTTGAGCAATCGAATCTTTAAGAGTTTGGATTCTGCTATTTACTTTGAAAGCTCATTAAGTTCTATTCATTACAAGCACAATTAATCCAAATTGTTAACCAGCAAAATGCTACTTCTCCTATATTTGTTTGTTGTTCTACTCTTCAATATTAAATTAGCAATACGTTGTATAATGCACTGTTGATTTTTGCGTTTACGTTGATTTTGGGGTGGGGGGCCCAATTTCGGGAGTTTGCCTCGGGCCTTCAAGTCACAGGACCGGCACTGCCTAGGAGATGGTGGGATATAATAAAAGAGGTTTTTATTCGAAAATTAACAACATTTTCGTATAAGAGAGTGATAAATAATAAAATTTAGTTTGCTATAATTGTTAAAGGATTTTGTATTAGATCTTTTTTTATAAAACTGACAATGAATACAATGTAATAGAAGTTTCATCTAGCCAATTTCCTATTTATTGAGAATGTATTCAATCTCAATTTTATTTTACAATTTTTTAAAATAAAATCAAGGTTTTATATTATAATCAGTATTTTTTTTACTAATGATCAATTTTTTTTTTTTTTTTTTACCTATAAGTGATTTTATGCTTATTAGTAAATTTTTAGTTATATAGTTACTTTTAACGTATAAGTGGCTTTTTTTACTTATATAAGCAATTTTATAATATAAGGGTGTGTTTGAGCTACATTATTTTGGAATAATGTATTTTGGAATAGTTGATTGATTATGAATGTGTGGTTGAAAAAGAAGGAAAAACTATTAATGTGATGGCAAATATTATTTTATTCAAGAATGTGTGGTTGAAAATGAGTAGAATAATGAAAATGAAAATTTTAATGTGTACCAAACATGAGCTAAATTGAATTTTACTCATAAGTATATTTTTTACTCATACACAAATTTTGTACTTGTAAATGATTTTCACTTATGTAATTCATTGAAATGAATTTTAACTTATAATTAATTTTTTAGTTATAAGTTAGTTTTTTACTTATAAGTGAAAATCTTACCTATAAGTAAGTAAGTAATTTATTTAATTTAATTTAACTAATATTTTTTAAATTCGTAATTTGATAGATAAATAACACAAACTAAACTCACTCTTACATAGCGTATTAATTTTATAAGGTTGAATAAATGGAGATAAGCTCCCTGAATTAATTTAATTAAGGTACTAATTGCTTTAAACACGAAATAAAAGTTAATATAATTATTTTAATCCTTATTATTCTTAGGCGAATAATAAATGTAAAATATTTATTTTCCTTCTAAAGTTGATAATCCGATTGAATATTGTGGAAATTACATGGATCCCTACTTTTCAAGATCCAAGTTCTAAAATCAGATATAATATATATTTTTTCAAAAACCAGATATTTTATATATAGATACATATTATAATTATATATATAAAACTTTATTTTAAATATCAAAACCTAATCAATTTCGTCACAATTCACAACCCTAATTTTATAATCTCATCTCTTCTCTCTCTTCACGTCGACACTCTCTCCTCCATTTCTTCTCCCTCTCAGCCGCCACCACAGCCGGCGATGTCTACTCCCTTCTTCCTACTCAAAATCCTAGTCGTCTCTCACTTCTTTCCATCTCTGTCACTGGCGACCAACATTTTTAGACCGCCTTCTACGCCACCTCCTCCTCCCCTCTTGTCTCCACCCGAATCCACAGCAGCATAGGCGCGACGCTGATGGGCGTTGCTGCAACCGCGGTGGAAAATTGTAGTCAGCTTATTTGCGATTTGCAGTGTCAAATCGTCGGACATCGCAATATTGGGTTGCTGCGATGTCCACTACAGCAACCCAGTCGCCCGCTGCAACCCAATCGCTGTTTGTGCCTATTTGCGATTTGCAGTGAGATGATTTTATTTATTTATTTATTTAATTTTTTGGTTTTGATAGTTGATTTGTAAGGTAGTGAGGTTGAAAATGGTGATGGTTGTGGTTGTTTTGCCAATGGTTGCGGTGGTGTTAATGGTTTTCGCGGTGGCAGTGGGCGGTTTACTGGTTGTGATGGCGGTAGTGGCGGTGGTGTGTGTTCAGATCTGGTTGATGGTGGTGATAGTGGTGGTGGTGTTGACAGTGCTGTGCGATTTTTGGTTTGTTGTCGATTGGTGAGGCTGTGTTGGCGACGTTAGTGATAGTGGTTGTGGTAAGTCGTCGGATGTGGTAGCAACGGCGGAGTAGGATTAGGGCATGTAAGACGGTGATGGTGGTGAGGTGGTGCTGTATAGTCTTTGTGACCTATGCTGTGACCTGAGACATGTACTGTGATCTATGCCGTGACCTATGCTGTGACTTGAGTTTTGTGTTGTGACCTATGTTGTGACCTGGGCTATGTTCTGTGACCTGTGTCATGTGCAAAAATATTTCGTGACTCGTTCTGTGACTATTTAAAATAGACATGTGACTATCAACAAGAATCGGAGCCATGTGCAAAAATATTTTGTGACATGTGATGTGGTCATTTGAAAATAACATGAGATTATGAAGAAAAGTGTGAATATATTTTGTGACCTGTGCCGTGACCATTTGAAAATAACTCGTGACTATTAACAAAAATATGAAACATTAGTCTTATTATGTTATCAATCATTATAAAAAAATAACAATGTGTTGTGACTTGTGACCTGGACTGTGACCATCAATGGTAACCGGAATAGTCGCAAGAACAGTCGTCGGAATAGTCGTCGGAACAGTCGCGAACGCGATAGGGGTAGGGGTGGTGGAGGTGGGGTGGGGTAGGGTGGGTTATATATATATATTTATTGAAATAAATATTTATATATATGTGTATGTATATGTCAAAATTTCTGATTTTTGAAATGTAAAAGTTATTTTGTTATTTTTGTAATAGTGTAAAGTAAAGATGGGAAAAGTGAATTTTTCCCTTGAATATTTTGTGGAGGGTGACGGTACATTAATGTAATTGCGAGATTCAAAATTAATAATGAAGATGACGTCACATGATAGGGAGATAAAAAATAAGGATATCAAAAGATAATTTACATATATCATGATCCACAGACCCCGAAATTTGGGGGCGCCATGCGTACTTGTACAACCATCAGATTCCTTAATGCATTCTCTCTTTCAAGTATGAAGATTATGTGGGCCTAAAATCTTTTGCCTATTTTGTCACCATAAATTCTATAATGCTAGTTCATTACAGAAGAATATTCAATTTAATATTCGATTTGAGGTCATTTCCACTTTCTACAGTTGCATTTCGTGAAGTTCTAATATAAAATTAAGTGTGTGTTTGAGCCACATTATTTTGGAAGAATGTATTTTGGAATAGTAGATTGATGTAGAATGTGTGGTTGGAAAAGAAGGAAAAAATTATTCATGTGATAGAAAATATTATTTTATTGAAAAATGTGTGGTTAAAAATGAGTAGAAGAATGAGAATGAAAGTCTTAATGTGGCTCAAACATGAGTAAATTAGTTTTTAACTTTTATGGCAAGTAGAAAAAGTTAATTTAGACCTGATTAAGAAAAAAAGTCATACAAGCAAAATAAATTATTGTTACGTGATAATATTCCCTTAAATTATGACATTAATATTGTTTCGCGCAGTAAGTCAAGCCTCTCTAACAATTAAAGAAAACTCAGACGATTGTGTAAGGTACAAAGTCTCAAAAAAGAGTGTTTTATTGAAGATTCACAATGGACGAGAAAACAAAATGCCTCCAAGGAGCGCAAGTACACAGAACAATTGAAAGTTTAAATGCAATGAAAATAAAGATAATAAAAATTACATGTTCTCTGTTTGAGAGTTTGATCTTTTTTCTTTTTCTATGTCGTCTCTCTCTTTTTATATTCTTTGATGAGTTCTTCATGACAAATCACTTGGAAACTGTTTGATTGTTCTATAACTACCAACTTTCTTTATGGTGGCTAAATGGTCGTGGAAGCCTTGTCTCTAACTGCTGTCATTACTCTTTGTCGTTCAATCGCCTTCAACTGGGATTTTTGAATCGTGGAATGTGATAAGATTGCTCAATAACTGCTTCAATAACCATCATCCTGGATAACCATAATACTTTATGTTCGCTAAAACCCTGGGAGATTTGAAGGTTTGAGCGAGAATGGGGTCATCGCTCTAGGCGATTGTAAGGTACTCCTTTCGCTCAAATTCTGGGCGTCTTGCAAGCTTGTGTGATGATGTTACGGTGTTTGTGGGCCTCCACTACATCCATCAATGATCCTATTTGAGTTTTTATTCTAGACTCCCACTGGGTTTCATTCTTTGGGCTATTTAATTTGGGCTGCACTTTTAGTTTGTCAACAATAATAAGTTAAGAGTTAAATAAATGGGGTACTTACAAAAATACCCTTAAAATTATGAATGTTTTGAAAAATCATGTGAAACATTTTTAGGAAGTAAAAAATACTGTGTAAAATAAAAAAAGTGACACAATGTCAATTTTTTATAAAAATTGTCACTTTTTTGCCTTTTAAAAAAAAATGACACAAGCTTAAAAAAATGTTTTGAAAAATCTTGTGAAACATTTTTAGGAAGTAAAAAATACTGTGTAAAATAAAAAAAGTGACACAATGTCACTTTTTTATAAAAATTGTCACTTTTTTGCCTTTTTTAAAAAAAAGTGACACAAACTTAAAAAAAAGCGATAAAACTCAAAAAAGTGACACTCAAAAAGTGATACAAACCCAAAAAGTGACAAACTCAAAAAAAGTGACAAATATCAAAATAGCATCATCCATTTGTGTAGCACCAGTAATCATGTTAGGAAAATATAATATATTATTTCATTTTTTTTATCTTCTTAAAAAGTGACAAAAACTTTAAAAAAAAAAAAAAGTGACAAAATTTAAAAAAGTGACACAATGTCACTTTTATAAAATTGAGGAGCAACTTTGACATCCCTAGATGGTAATGCATAAAATTAAGTAAGTGACAGTATGACACAATCTCACTTTTATTAAAAAAAAAAAAAAGTGATTTTGTTAGTAAAAAAAGTGACCAAAAAAAAAAAAAAAATAGTGACAAACACTGTAACTGAAAAAAGTGATAAACACTAAAAAAGAGTGACAAATTTTAAAAAAGTGACGAATTCAAAAAATTGCACAAATTAAAAGAATTTATACAGATTAAAAAAGTGACAAATAATAAAAAAAGTGACAAACACTCAAAAAGTGACAAAATTCAAAAAAAGTGACAAACTTAAAAAAGTGAAAAAAAAAAAAGCGAAGGGCTAATGATGATTTATATTTATAAATCTCATCATATATAAAACAATTCTATAATAAAATAGAGTAAACAAATTCTTGGAACACTTTTATTACTAAACCGATGATTCATCTCAATATATATCACTAGCAAGTGCCTCATCCCTCTTGAAAATCAGCACACAGCAAACCCACCACCAAGCAATCTGGATCGTCAATCCAATAGTTTAATCAGTAAATAGGGCATGCAGAACATAACTATCCAAAAAAACATAAACATGACTACTGAATGACCGATGAATTCCCAGGGACAATTTACGCTCACAATAGAAGTTTTGCAGCTATATCAACTGCCTCACAAAATAGCAAATTTTTTTTTTTTTAAATACGAACCTAAAATAGTCAAAACCAAACCAATACAACAGGCTCTATCGGATGAATGAGTCACAACAACAAAAAGAAGAAACGACATCTGCAGGACTAAGCCAGCTTCGTGGTTTTCAACGGGCCTTTGAGATAATTACTCAAAACTTTGACATTGAACACATCATACTGCTTTTTGATCTCAACCTCGGCTTTCTCAGCAAAAGCACCAACCTGATCCTCATATGTTTCATAAAGCACATGCATCGTGTGCAGCAAAACAAAACCTGTTTTGGAGAGTAGGGGAAATCCGTGAAAACAAAATTAGAAAAGCAACTGCCTTAATATATATCACTAGATATCACTAGCAACTGCCTCGTCCCTCTCGAAAACCAGCAAACTCGCCACCAAGCAATCTCCACATTGTCAATCCAATAGTTTCATCACCATTCCCCACCTTGTTTACTTCTCTATGCACTTCACTTGGGTCACTATTGCTATTATCATAGTTATTACTATCAATCGGCAACTCATATCTGCAAACTAGACAAGAATTTCGATCGCATATGACAAAAAATTAAACTTCAGATCTAAAATTGTCAAAAAAATTTGGGGAAAAAACAAATTAAGACTAAAAATCATATGTATTAAAGAGGGGTAGGGCCGAAATGGATATTGAAACTTGAAATCGCATCAAATGCTAGTGGTTGGGTCTTCCGGCGAAGCTCGACTTTTTTATTCCAAAAATCTTGACGATTGTGTACCATTCTTTCTCCCTATTTTTGAAGTTGGTGAAGGCAGTCCGCCCAGATGTGATTGCGGTTGCGGGGAGTTGCGACGGATGGTGGCGTTGCCATAGACTTGTGAGAAAGCCCCAAGACAGAGGTGAAGAGACTCGTTGATATATGCTCGGTAGGCTGCTGGCCCAAATACAGTTGTGGCGCTATCCTTGAGATCCAAATGTATGTCAGCTGAGCTCCACCATCCATGTATGCTCTTTTCTGCCTCATGAAAATGGTAAAAGGTTGAAGAAACACCATGGTTCTCTTTTTACGTTTTGAGGTTTGTACGTATTAATTACCTTTTAAATTGTTTAACTAGTTTTAAATGGTATTTTTCAATTTTGGGAATTTTGAACCGTATTTGGCCTAATTTCCCCTAAATAAATTAAGAATAATAAAGATACTCTGGACAGAATGTTGAAGTAAACGAAATTTGTTTAGTTATATCGATTCAATAAACATGTTATACAAGTTTGGTGTTCGCATTCGACTCGGATCCACTTTTCAACGAATGAATAAGGTGTTGAAAAGTAACTTCACTGAATTCACAGAATATATTTGAAAAAATGTATGTCGTCCAAACTGAGGAAGTAATGAATTTCTCAATTTAGCACTCCATTCATGATTTTCTTTGGAGGGTACTTGATTTTTGTTTCGAACGGCAAGAAAAAGCATAGTTAACGCTTTGGCAAGTGTCCAAAAACGGGACGTCTTGGACAGCTAAAACTTGGAAGGAAATATTGGTCCCGATCAGTTTCTTCAGCCAAAGCTATTTTTTGGTCAAGATTTCAGCATGTATTACATATAAATTAACGTGAGGAAAATTGTAAGGTTAGCATCTTGTGATTTTTTTTCCTCTCTGGTTAGTTCAAATGATAGAAATTTTCGGCGTGATAAACTTTGAGTGATTATTTTTCCTAGGATACTTGGAGGATTGGTGACATAAATTTTATACGATTGTAACATTTTTCATATAGTAGAAAGTTTTGACAATCTGTAAAATTGCTCATCTTTTTATATTTCTGCCGTTTCATTATTATTCTTTTCGAACAAGATTCATGTGGGTAAATAAAAGGGAATTAGCCTCAATTCTCAGCACTGACATAAAAAACAGGTCTGGTTGTTCAGAGTTATGGAGTACGAAGAAGAAGATATGTTTCTCAATTATGACGAGAAGTTTAGCGAGAGAATCAACATTGACTTGTGACAAGTACATGTCAGAATGCTTGGATTGAGTGTGGATTACATAGAGCTTTGAAAGGGAAACCAACCCCAAGTCTTATGAAGGCACTAAAAAATTCAGTATGAGCGATGGCCGACGAGGATTGGGAAGATAAGGATACGAAAGCTGCAAATATGAAACGTCTCTGTTTGGAGAAAGACGCTCTTACAAATATTCACAAAACTGTTGCAGTGGAACTTTAGAAAAAATTGAAGTAGTTGCATCAGATAAAGAAAGTTTCAAATCGATTATATATATAAATGAACATTTCCATCATCTCTGTTGAAGGGGGATTCCAAAATTCCAGATGCAGTTTCGTCTGGTGATGGGAGTCATAAACATTCTAGCATTCCCGTTGGCAAATATAAAGGGTGATCATGTTCTTATTGACTACATTGGAATTACGTCTCTGGCAACAATCCCATCCAATATGGCAATCAGCGTGTTGTCTTCAGTGAGAAACCATAAGTGAATTTCAATTAGTTTTAGGACTTCTTGTTGGCTGCATATGGGCTGTGAAAATGCATACGCTATTTCTATTTGTAATAATGTTTATGAGATTTTTTGAGCATGCCCTCGTACTTTAAACATGACGGCCATTCAAGAACCATCATTGGCATCCAAGTTCAACATCAAATAAACGGTAAAAAGCGCTACAACTTACTAATCTTGGACCCTGCCAGTGTAAGTATACACAATTGCATTCTTATTAAAAGTTTAGCTTGCGTACTGTTTCTCATAAAATACTACGATTGGCTAATAGCTGTTCATGTGAATATAATGTCAAGATTGCTTGCATTTTACTGGGCTTCAAATTGACATTTTGTGATTTGATAGTTTTCCAGTTGGCCAGGGCCCTGGATGAAGTAGGCGTGATAAATTGGCTATTGCGACACTTTTATATAATTTAGCATCAGATTCATTTCATTACTGATGCACATGTTATGAGTGAAATATGTTCGTAGTTGTAGTTGCACTATGATTTGTGTGCTTTTGAGTCTTCAGAGTTCTGAACACTCTCAGGTTGAAATAAACCTGGTTAAATAACAGTAGCAATTGCCTTTTTATGCAGTTGATATGTTGAAACCACAGCTACTCCTATGGTTATATTGCTAAATTTTGAAATGCTCCTAATCAGAACATTTTCAAATATAGAATGTCATCATTATGGTTGTTTGGGTTTCCAAGGCAGCCTCATAAGATCTTTATATACAATCCCGTTTCTAGATGCAAATGATCCAGTTTGTGAAAATAGAATTTATTCAGCAGATCACTTACTAGAAATTCTAGGGTGCTGGCAATTTCACTTTCTGAAATATTTTAACGATCGTCTTCCCAGAAAACAAGAGCTTTGGAAAAATCAATTAAAGACAACGGTGGATGGCAAAAGCTAACTAAAGGAGGTGTCCATACACTAAAGAAAGATGAATAGCAGGTTTCATGCATTTTGTCAATCTTGATTTTTCCTCATTCTGTTTTGATAAGATGGTAATGATGGTTTCTGTTTCAGTTGTGTTTTGATAAGTCTGCAGGCTTCGCCTTTTTGTTTGTTTATACTCAAAGTTTGCCCACCCGGACCTCAGACCCCTCAAACCAGGCCGAGCCTTTTCAGTGCTGAGCTGGACGGGTCCACACATTATCGAGCCACCAAAGAAATGATTCCCACGCCACCAGACCCATTTCCAGCTGGCTATCATGTTGATTGTAACACAATCACAGCGGATAGAAGATGCATTGGACTATAATTGACATTATGGCCTCATGTCTCTGGGTCGGTCAAATTGAGTGTTGTTTGACCAGACCCACCCTCGTTTTCCCATTAATTCAGCCCGTTTCCTTTTTCATTTTCTTATATTATATTTTTTGGTTAAAGGGAACTATATGCATCAAATTTTCAACTTATAACTGCGATTTCTTTATGAAACTTATATTTCTGATAGTGTGTTTGGTTTTCTTGAAAAACTTTGGCACCCGTTCAAGTATATAATTTCTTGTCAAGACAAGTATTCTTTGTAGTTTTCATTAGTACCATATCACATTTTGGTGCCATTATTTTGATTTTTTTTTTTTTTTGCCATATGATCATTTTCAATCACACATTCACACAATAAAATATTTTGTGCCTAAATTTAAATTTTTTATTTTTTTTAATCACATTCTCCTAAAAATAATATTCAAAACATTTTTTTTTTAAATAATGATCATCAAACAGGGCTATACATTTAATGTCAAGTTTGTTGAGATGTTTCATGGTGGGTATTGGGTAATAATCAAACAAATAATAATGAATAATTGTGTCGTACACTATTATTATTGTAATATTGACAGCTATTTCTTTTTGGATCATGTTGTATGTACCAAATTTTTTAACTACTGCTCGTAATGGGGATGATGATCATATTGTCGGAATTTTTAAATACACGCGTGCCTCGCACGTTATGTGAGAGGTAATTCATTATGCCTTTCTTTAATTATTTTTCCTGACCATTAACATGAGAATTGTCATTATAATATAATAAGGGGTGTGTAAAATTTACATTTGGAGAGTCGGAGACTAATGATTTTGTAGAAATATATTAATGGACTAGCTGTACATTTTGTACGTTGAAGACTTGAAGTTGAAGTTGAAGATTAATCATTTAACAAACACGATTTCTCCTACCAATATACACCCAGACCATACTGAGCAGTGAGCACTGCTTCTGACTGATAAAATATACTCCAGTTGAATCTTGTGGCCGCCCACACACAATTTTTTAGCTCTCCGCAATTGAAGAATTGGAGATGAGGCTTCCTATACTTCACACTTTAAACAACGGACTAACCATCCTTTGGTAATCTGCAGATTTGCAGGCAAATCTGTTTTCTTATTTTCCAATCCGATTGTTAACATATAACCTAGTGATACTTTTCTATTATCATACATAGCCTTGTACATAAAGAAAGAGCTTGTTTGTGGGGGTGGATAGTGTTTCAAATGGAGAAATTAGACCAACATTGGGATCAAAAAGAAGAGGAGGAAGAAGAAAATGACGTTGCTTTGTTAAGAAGATCAAGTGCTTGCAACAATGGGCATGTGAATCAGTCATCAGACGCTGCAAATAGACCGGATAATGAATCAGTTGTTGTTAATGGGCAAAGAAAAGAGGAGCTTAATGGGATTCTTGAAAATGAAGCAGAAGCAAAAGATGGGTTGAAATTAGAATATTCCATTTACTATGATAAAGATGAAGGTTCATAACGTGCTTTAGGATTCTGAATCTTTATTGTTTTTCATTTGATAGCTTTTGGTTTTCTTTATCTTAGATTTGTTTAATTTATAATGCGATACAGTTTACTCGAGGTGATTGGGTTTTGAATTTTCTTGGAAAATTGTATGTGTTCAGTCATGAATATGGTCGTTGATACCAAATGAAAATTTGTAAAAGAGTTGAACAGACGCATCAACAATAAGGAAATGTGTGCCCAGTTTAGCAGAATCATAGTTACTGAAAGAGGATATGAGTTTGTTAATAAGGGAAGTGTGTGGGTTTGGGGGTATTCAAGTCCAGTTTAAACTAAAATTGGAGAGCAGATCTGGGTCGTGCAATAGTTTAAGTTTTTCATTTAATTAACATAACTGAATTTAACGGAATAAAACAGATTTTAGACCAGCAAAAGAGGGACATTGCTGATTGCCCTTCGTAAATGTTCTAGTCTAGGCCGATTTCAGGTTGTTAAAATTATGTTTTTGTAATTGTTTTACAATTTGTTAAGTTTGACCTGCTGTAAATACATTGCGCTTGATGAGCCTCTTCCACATTTACCCTCTATCTAGCTAATTGCCAAATCTTGTCAACAGGTCATTCCTTCCTCTGATACTCGCCCATTTTCATTACCTTATGCAACGGACTACTAGTAAAAGATCAACTTGTCTGATATTTCCCCTTTAGTTATTTCTGATTTCATTTTCTTTATTTGAATTTGGCAGAATTTGCAACTACTCTAATTGTAATTACTTTGGCATAATTTATATTCCATATAGCTTTTAAGTTTCTATTCTTTTTCATTAAATTGTATTGTATTCTAGAATTATACTTGCATTTTTACATTTAGACATTTAGTGCAAGTTACAATGAGGGGTCCACTTAACATTTAATTTCAGGTGTTGAACTTCATTCTGGAGAACAACTAGTCGAGAAAAATCCTGCAGACAGATCAGACGTCTCAGCACAGAAATTTTATGTTCAGAAGAATTCTGTTTTTATGGTAAAGGATCAATATGAAGGATATCAAGAAGATCAAGAGGATGACTTGTCAATTTCAAGTTCTTGGCCAACTGAAATATTATATCAAGAACATGGCACAACTTATGAGTCTTCGAAAGAGAGAAAATATACTGACAATGACCTGATAAATGCAGACGATCTGGAAGTTACAGATTTAGATGTTGATAGAGTACTACGAGAGCAGACAACACATGATTTATATTGTCCTAATTGCAATTCATGTATCACCCGAAGGGTTATTCTTTGCAAAAGAAAATGTACAGTTCGACTTCCTGATGAAGAGGGTAAACGTAGCAAACTAGGAACTGCAGCCAACTCCAAGTCGGATACTTGCTCTGCACAGGCAACCGGTAATCAAGGTCATCCAACAGATGGTATTGGTGTGGATGGTCGTCCAATACCAATAGCAGATGACCATGTACATGACAGAGGGACTGATTTATTCAGATGCTTATCATGCTTTAGCTTCTTCATTCCAATAGGTAGGAATACATTCATGGGGCTCAAAATTTAGAAAGTGTCAAATTTATATGTAGGCACACCAAGACACTTGCCTGAATTGCTTATATATATGCAGTGGGGTGGGACAATCTAATAAACATCAAAACACGTACTTCCATATAGTTATGATAGTTCGCTGAGTGGGAGCGACATGGCTGCGGTCATTGTTCCCATGTAGATTTGCTTTCTGAACTGATAAGTCAAGGCCAAACCTACTTGGACCATTGTATCTCTAGAAACTTTCGATGCATCTGTTGAACCACCTCATCTAAAGGTTTAAGAAGAGTGGAGACAAGTTTATTTATCTAAATTGTCTTCAATACGCCTCCTCTGCTGGATTTCTTTCCTTTTTTTTTCAATTGAAGGCCACCTATGTGCAAAATTTTTGCAAATGGGCGACGGTGCAACTTGAGTCAAAGACATCTTGCCTGCTCTAATAGCATGTAGAACTACCTCATATGAAAACTTGCGCCATTAGAGAAGAAACAAAGTTATTTATTTAAATTTTCTTTAATGGTACTGTGATTATTGTAATATGATACAGTAAAGCCTAAGTCATTGCACTCTGCATGTGATAGGTACATTTTGCTAATAACGACCTTCTATTTAAAAAACTATTTGCATATCCAGTTTCTATTTTAATATCTTCAAGAACTCAACCGTTCTTCTGGAAATTCAGGGAATGGGTTTAAGCTGTTCCGGATATTTGGAGAGAATGGTGCCAAAGAGAATGTGCAGGATGAGCAAATACCAAGTGTGGAAAAAAATTGGTTGGCTTCCATATTTGCATCAAATAAGAAGGAAACATCAGTTGAACAAGGTATTGTTTTTCCATTACCAAATCAATATCTTACATACGAGGCATGGTACCTTTGCGCCTGTTGTAGGAAGTTTATAGAATGATGCCTTATACAAGTTTTGAAAAAAACAATTTTTTTTGCTTATTACATGTTGCCCCTTTTATGTTAAAATTCCAGAATGATGGGAGGAGAAACCATGTTAAATATAAGAACTTTCTAGGACAAGTCAAAGAAGATGTCAATCTAGAAGGAACTCCTGTGCACAGTTTGATGCAAGAGCAGTTTTCCTTGCACAGGAAATCTATAAAACTAGAATAAAATATTGTTAGAACCTTGCTAGGAGACTAACATGGTTCAATAAAGATGCAAAACGAAGTATGGTTGTTGTTTGAGATCGAAATTCTGGAGTCGTCAAACTCAAAATAGCAAACTATCAATTAATTGAATAGTTATACTACTCGAGAATGAAGGGGGCTTTAGCTAACTCGCTTTATGTGCTGATAAAAGTAAAACATTGATAAGGGAAGGATTGAAGTTTGGCGTGTGCTGTCGCAAGCACCCAAAAGTAATACCTTAATTTCTAAAACTAATGTAGTAGTGGAAGTAAGGGTCGATCCCACGAAGAGTATGTAATTTAATATTTTATGTTTCGTACAATGATTATGAGGTTTTTGTGTGCAATTGTAAATGACGCAATTAATAACAATGAAAATTAAATTAACCAAAACAATTAAAAGACTAACCTTGGTCTAAGTCCACATCCACCGTCGGAAATCCACAATTGATCACAGATGCAAGGATAATTCAATTCATATTTCGAATATTCACCGTTGGAATAATTTTCTATCTCTCCTTAATTTTAGTTAGTTAGAAACTATCGTTCTAATTAACCCTAATTATTAAATTATCCCAGACCAACGCTCAAGATTCAATTTAATAACAATTTTACACAATAGAGAAATCGATGAACTAGATAACACAAACACAAGCGGTTGCATTCAATCTATTTAAACATTCTTCTTAAGATTCAATAACATCTATCGCAGAAAATCATCAAATCCTAGCGCTTCACAAGTTAAAGGATTTAAACAAGGGTAATTGGCGCAAAACGTCCCTACCTATGACGGTTGTTGTGGAAAACGTCCCTACGTTCGATTTTTTGGTGCAGAACGTCCCTACCTTTGCATTTTCTTGCGCAAAACGTCCTTTTGACCAAATTTTAACATAAAATGACCATTATACCCTTTTATATAAATAAAACAAAAAAGAAAAGAAAAGAAAAATAAAGAATAAATTGCAATCTAGTCCAAAACATTTTTAAAAGTGCAAATCAATCCAAATAAATTATTAAATTATTAAAAATAATCAAAAATAAAAATAAAAACTTTTCTCTCCTATCCCCATTTCTTGTCTCGCCCTCTTTCCCCGTTTCCTTTCCCACCTCGACGGAAAAGTTTTTATTTTTATTTTTGATTTTTGATTATTTTTATAATTTATTTGGATTGATTTGCACTTTTAAAAATGTTTTGGACTAGATTGCAATTTATTCTTTATTTTTCTTTTCTTTTCTTTTTTGTTTTATTTATATAAGAGGGTATAATGGTCATTTTATATTAAAAATTGGTCAAAATGACGTTTTGCGCAAGAAAATGTAAAGGTAGGGACGTTCTGCACCAAAAAATCGAACGTAGGGACGTTTTCCACAACAACTGTCATAGATAGGGACGTTTTGCGCCAATTACCCTTTAAACAATTACGGATTTGATATTTAACTTAGCTATAGATTGCAACGAATAATAAACTAGTAGGTCTCTTAGCAATTAAACATAACAATCATGGAAATAAGTGCAAAAGAATATTTAATACTAAAAAACATGAATTAAATTAAGAAAAACCGTTTAGATCTCACAATATGTGGTTCCGAGGCTTCAATTTCCTTCGACCAAATGTAAAAATTTAGTTACAATTCATGATTTTAAGAGTAAAATAATGAAGAATGAAGATGAGAGGCGTTCTCTGTCATTCTGGACGTCTTCTAGGGTTTTTAAAGTGTGGAGAGATTTGTTTCCATAAGTTTTTTTATTGAAATTAGGAAATCAGAAAATTCACCTCGAAAGTTTTCTATGCGACCGCATAGTATAAAGTCATGCGGTCGCATAGAACAAATAAATTCAACCCTCAAACTCTCGGTAATGGTCTATGCAGTCGCAAGAAATTAACACTATGCGACCGCATAGTGTTAGCAATTTTCTCTGTCGGACAGCTTTTAATATTTTAGTCATATCTTCCACTCCCGATGTCCGATTGTAGTGATTCAAGATGCGTTGGAAAGCTAACTCAAAAACCTACAACTTTACTTCAGATATTATCTTCCTATTTGATCGTTTTTCATGTCAAAAATGGGTCTCAACATAAGGTTGAAAATCGATGCATAACTTTTTCGATTGGAAATTGATGTGTGATCATACTTGGACGATATTTCATCCATTTGACGTCTTCTTTCAACCAATTGACCTCTAACACTCTTAAATCTTTATCGTGAGGTTTCACATATCTTTGAGTATTTACATTTCAGCCCTTGAACTTTCATTTCCTTTAACTTTGATCAATTTTCACCTATTTCTTTTAAATTACGCCATATCCATAGAATCGCCACCTAAATCAAAATGTGAACGTAATGAATACATTTTGGGACAAAATAATCATACGAGTACATAAAATAAGGAGGGAAAAATATGCATTTTACATTCCTATCAAAGTTTTTCCTCTAGTCCTCTTGCAGATGTAGAAATCACATCCTCAGAACTAAGCGTGTTTAACTTAGTCTAAAGAAAATGTAATAGTACTTTTTTATAAAAGTGTAGTCTTTAGAAAAACTAAGCTTTGAACTAAAGTTACTTTTACCCTCTTTTTTAACTCTACATCTTTTACTTATAAAAGAAAGTAGTATGAATTACATGTAACTATTTATTTAAAACTCACAGCTTCTTTCCCCTGCAGGAAGTAGCCTTGGTGATGATGAACGAAAAAGTGATATTGGACTCTTCCCATCACCCGACCTCGATTATCAGAGTGGTAAGTTGTCATTGATGCAAAAAGGTTCTTCACGATCTCATGTTTCTGAAGAAAGTGTAAGCAGCAATGGGATCAGTGAGTCTGTGGAAGGCAGAGAAACAATTCTACCTTCTTCAAGACAAGAGCGCGCATCTGGAAATGGGATAGTTGGTGCAGAAGGCAAATCAGATAATGCAACAACTAAGAAGAAAGGTATGGAAAGCATTGAACTTTTTCTGTTATAGTCAGAATAAGACCTCATTAAATGTTGAGGTATTCAAAATTTCTCCTCAAGTAGGAATTTAGCATTTCCCAGACAAATCCTTTTCGCAGAGCACTCAGTGCATGTTTGCGTACTAGACAAGACTGGACAGTGTATTGAACAAAATTTCAGCTTATTTTTCTTTATAAATGTTATCATTATACTCTATCCAATCCTCTTTACCAAACACACCACGAGTGTCTTCTTTATCATTCTATGAATCTACAAGTGATTTTTTTCCTGTGGTATAACAGATTCTACAGTTGAATGGTCTAAAGTAGATACCAACAATCAATTGAAGGAATCAAATTTTACCATTGTAGTTCAATATAATCACGAAAGTGGTGCACCAGTAACAACGCCTCCTAACTGTACTCAAGTTTCTATTGAAGATTCTGCACAGGATGCTCCCTCTGGCTCTCTACAAGGTGGATCGAAGTTACTGATTTCTTCAAATGAGAAAACTGTGACTCTTAAGGAATCAGACAACAGCCAAATACCTGATCAGACAATACAAAAAATAAAGGCAGGTAAAATTTTGACTTCAGAATGGTAGACTGACAGGAAAACTGTCCAGCATGCTTTCATCATGGAAAGCCTTTTATGATTTATAGGGATAAAAAAAAATTAATCCAATATCTGAATATTGATAGCATGCCTGTTAGACTACTACTTACTTATAAATGTGTATGACTTAATTGTTACGGTTTACTCAGAATTCATAGCTATCTTTCACATGCAGGAAGTAGTCTTAGACCAGATGAAGGGAAAAGTGATGTTGGACTAATCCCATCCTCTGACCTGGATTATCAGAATGGTAACTCGTCATTGATGGAAAAAGGCTCCTCACTAGCTCGTGTTTCTGAAGGACTCATACGTACTAACTGGACCAGTGAGTCTCTGGAAAGTAGAGATAAGATTCTACCTTCTTCAAGACAAGAGCCTGCCTTTGGAAAAGCAACAATTGGTGTAGAAAAGAAATCAGATAATCCGACAACAAAGAATAAAGGTACAGAATGAATTTGAACTGCTTTTATAGTCAGAAAATGACCTCATAAAGCGTCGAGGCATTCAAAATTTAGCAGTGCTTTGAGAAAATTAGCAACATGCTTTTCCTACTGATAATTTTTCTTTCTTCAGCATGTCTTCCTTTTTATTTTATAAATGATCTTCTGTTACAACAGATTCTACAGTTGTATCAGTAATGATGCCTTCTAGCAATGCGACCTCTACGTCTCAACAAGGTGGATTGAAGTTGCTGATTTCTTCAAATGAGGAATCCATGGATTCTAGGGAATCAGACCACGGCCAAGTACCTGATCACACAATACAAAAAATAAAGGCAGGTAAAAGTTGACTTCATAAGGTACAGTTGTATGCATAAATAGAAAACTGGGCTGGAAAACATTGTCCAGTATGTTAAATTTCATCACGGCGTGTGATTTAACCTTTTATGATTCTTTTGTATGGATAAACAATAAAAAAATACTAATCTAATAATTGAATTTGATATCATGCCCGTTGGAAATTTAAAAGACGGCTTGTTTGCTCTTTTAAAATCCAGTAGGAATTTACAGCATTTCTACGATAAAATTGTTGATTGTTTGGTCTTTCCTACCACTACGCTTTTCAATATTGTGCTTGTAGAATGAAAAACTAGAATTATTTTCCACTTTAGTAATTCATGCATGTTAAATGGTGAAACTACAGATGAGGAGGCTATTACTAGGTTGCCAACACCAGTTTCAGCACTCAAAGAATCGGATGCAAACGGAAAAGTTAGCGTTTCGTTGGATTTTGCTCCTGAATATGAGCAACAAATTGAAGCCACAGTTCTTACTGAATCTGTAGTTGAAAGCAAAAATGAAAATTTCGATAGTATCATTGATGGTATGTAACTCTTAAATATTTGATATACAATTCTCAATCCTGTCTATATCCAAAAAACAAAAAACTGTAGAAGTTATACTTCATTCATTAGATTATGGTTTAGGTTTTTGGACATGGATGTATCATGAAATAATAACTTTGCCCTTAAATTAGCAGGTGGCATCCATCCTGCAAAAGTTACTCGACATATTATCACCAAAACCAAACGGGAAGTCCACACTGGGGAGCCACTGAAAGTCGACTGTATTTCATCGGTAAAAGAGGTCTCATTTGCGCAAGGTAGACCAGTTAACATTATTGAAGATAATAATCAGGTGGCTGCAGATAATGGTTCAGGTATGAATTAATTACAAAATTTATAAAAAAATTACTTATTCATGATTAAAGAAAAGAATGTTCACAGCCCTATGATATTAACTAAACTGTAAGATTTGATGCAGACAAGGATGCAATAATAAATGTAGACACAGGACCAATTGAAACAACAGCTTCTCAAAGGGCACAAGATGTACTTCTTCCTGCAGAAGCAGGATCTGCACTGCATTCGTCAACTCAAACTCGTGTTACTGAACACGTAGAAAGTGAACCAAGAAAGGCTTATGAAATCGAAGTAATTAAAAGCATAGTGTATGGTGGGTTAGCCGAGTCAATTTCTAGCCTAAGTGTTGTATCCTCAGCAGCTGGTGGGAATGCTGCTACATGTAAGTGGATTTTAATTTCTAGAGGACATATCAAATGTTTGCCAACATTTCAACTACTTTCCCATCTCCTATGATTCATTTCAATTTCATATCAAATGTTTGCCAACATTAACTAAATCTCTGTTTTGATAAACATTATAACGAACAAGATTTTAGCTTAATTTTCTTCCTCAATACTGTCTAGTACTATTTAATCCTCCCTGCCATAAGTATCCAACTGATTCTAACTTGTTTATCATGCAATAACAAAACCTTTCTATCAGACGAGTATAGCACATCACGCACCTCAGCGAGAAGCTATTATTTCTTGCTCACCAAATTGTTACATAGTTTTGCTAAAGCTTCAGGACAAGACTTTCTTTGTTTTTTTCGATGCTAAATCTTCTGATTTATGTTAGAAGAATTCAGTTTTTCCACCTATGTCTTCTGTTTGAGTCCTGATCAGTGACTAAATTTATTCGTTTCATGACAGTGAATATTTTAGCTCTGGGGATGGCTAATGTGATTGGTGGACTTTTCGTCATTGGTCACAATGTAAGTAGTTTTATTGTTTTAATTTGTTAGATATTTCACAGCTTTATTTAGGAAGATCGGCAACGGGACAAATCTTTGATGTCTTCACTTGGAATATCAATAGCCAGAACTGATTTTAGGCCATAATTAGTTGAATTAAAAGCTAAAATCCTACCATTGCGTAGCAAGTCAAGTACATGAACATTAAAACACGTTTTTACCCGGTAAACCTAAAATTTGCAGCTTTGGCAACTGAAGATTAATTGCACAGAGCAAGTATTGAATGAAGTAACCAAGCAAGGAGATCGTCATAAAGAACTCTTGGGATGGAGACAGAATTTCGTAATTCATGCAACCGTTGCCATACTATCATACATAATATTTGGCTTAGTGCCTCCTGTGGTGTACGGTTTCTCATTTCGCAAGAACAATAACAAGGAACTCAAGCTTGTGGTCGTTGCAGTAGCTTCTTTGCTATGCATTGCTGTGCTAGCTACTGGAAAAGCCTACACCCAGAGACCCCCAAAATCTATCTTGAAAACTGTGTTAAAGTATGTTGTTTTGGGGTTTGTGGTCTTGGGTTTTTCGTATGCTGCTGGTGTATTAATCAAGAGACTACTGGAGAAACTTGGGCTTTTCCTGTTCGAGTCAAGTTCAGTTGCCAACCAACTATTGCCTGAGATGATGACGACTAAGCCAGAATGGGCTTCTTATTGACTACCTAGGGATGCATGATTAACTTGGAATGGTTCCTTATCAGTAAACTGGGAAAACAGTGCACAATGTACTCTTCAAGGCGGCTGAGTACGAGACAACATGAGATACTACGATACACAAAAATGCTGTCTATCTCAGCAGTGTCTCAACTCTCAACACTAGCAAGTAAAATGTATACTAATGAACGACTTGGGTGATTGGAACTTGCACGCTCACTTTCCTGCAGTTGCAAATAATTGATCGTGAAATATATTGTTACAACATAGGAAAGAATAACTTTTAGAAGGTTCACAGTTTAGGTATGGCATGCAATCAAATAAAGAAAATAATTTGTCAAAACTCAGAAGTATCAAATCTATTAACATAAATCAGTCTTCCAACAAGCATTGTCAAACATCTGGAATAATATGTGCATACCTTATTACATGAAACCGGTTGACACATGTTCTAAGGAACAAAACTTCTTTTCAGAACAGAGTACTGGACATGACCAGATGAACATGATTTTAAGTACTCGCACAAAAACAGGGTGATCAGTTTTTGGTACAACTGTTACAAACTAATAAAATTCTGATTCCTACATTGTAAGGTCACCGTTGGAAAAACCATCAATTGCCTACGCATACGAGGTTAAAATGCCAATGCAATAAATTTTGCTTAAAGTTGTTACATCCTCATCGCGTTACCACAGCCTCAATAAATAATAGTCTGTGCCTTGTCATGAACTCTTGCAATCAAGATCCCTGATTTAATTCTTGCCTGCTTCGACCTCTCTTAATTTTTGCTTTAACGCGAGACTTTGTCACTAGGGTCTGCACCGTGTTAGAAAAATTTCCGACAGCCATGATAATCAGAAGAATCCCACAAGTGATCACCTGAAATTAGTGCATTATAACACCTAATTAACTATGATATACAATGTATATTGAACAAAAATGAAATAAAACCAAAAGTTGCAGTCGACTTGCAAGGAGCAAATAAACAAAGATAATCATACAAAGATATTCACAAGATTGTGCATTTAAATAATTTTATCTACCTGCCACTCAGAGAAGAATCCAGCAAATGCAGTTTTAAGCAACAAGACTCCAACATATGCTTCAAAACCCTGAAAACAAAGAGCAAGATGTTTACTGTAACTTAGACCCTTTTCTGAGTTTAAAGGAGCGCATGGAATATAGAGATGAAACATTTGTATCCACCAAGAAGATTCAGGGTCTTGAAAGGCTATAGCATTCTCCAAGCTGACCTCTAGAAAGCATAATTTCCAATGGTTCTAACATCTAAAGCAAATTTCAAGCTTTGTGGAAACAAATAGTCGAGCAACTCGAATACCTGCAAGATGAAGAGGATAGGGCACAACAATAGTAACTGACCCTCCACTCCAGCAGTTTCTCCCCAGACAACATCCATTCTCCTGGCCTACAAGCAAAAACAATACCTCAAAAATGTCTCAAATAAAATAATGTAAAAAACCTTGAAAGAAAGTGATGGAAGAGAAACTTCCATGTTAGCCAGATTTTTGGGTTAAAAGCCAGAATTTGTTTGCAAGCAATAGATTTACCCAGCTTCAACTATTATGGTAGGATGAAGAGGCCTGGACCTCTTTTAGGTGCAGATTACAATAAATTCTGAAATTAAAACTAGTTTTAGCTAAAAGATAAGCCAAAATGCTCACCACTCTCCTCATTTGATAGCATAAACAATTATGCAATAGTATAAATTGATGGAATGCACTTATTTTACTCGTTTACACGTCTTGATAAAACCTTATTCATGGAAAGCAGTAACTTCATCGGATTAATATAATTTTGAAACACAAGTTGTCGGGAGAGAAGAAAAGGCACATAAGAACTTGTCAGAAAAACATGATTTTAAGACTGCACCTTGCCTAGAGCAATACGTGTATATAGTCTTTGCCGTTGGTATCTATTCTGGAGAATCATTGCAACTCCTTGCATAATTGCCCATTTCAGAAACAGTTGTACACCTCTCTGCAATGAATAATTTGATTTCCAATTATCTAACAAAAACAGAAGAAAAGAAAAGAAACAGGACGAAACTAAGCATGGAAGAAGTATATAGAAACTTTTGAGCTGTCAGGTCGGTGTGCATGCTGTGCAGGAACACGAAAAAGCATAAACACCTGTTTCTGGGCACAATCAGATCCCTTCTCTATCTCCCAGGTAAGACTTATAAGGGCCATAGCCATAGCACAATAATGGTGTTTGATCCACCTGTAGAAGTAAAATCATGATGCCTTTGATATATTCCATGGCTTGTGCACGTGACAGAGGTGAATTTTAATGAACATAAGAGAGAAATTTGAAAGAAAACATGTATGCAAGCTGGCACACCATTGAAATTCTCTTCCATCTTTAGTTGGCAATTACAGAGAAAGCACGAGAGAATTGAACATGAAAGATCTAACATTTACCAAGTATAAAAAAGAACCTAACCTACGCCTCCGTTTGGAAAGAATTTATAAACAGTTTAATTTATAAATAGATAGAAATGAATGGTAGTGGATCCATTGGAATGTGGTTGAAAATAAAATTTGACCAATTTATATTTATAAATTTTCCAAACGGAGGCTAAATATAACAATTAAGGAGCTTGAGAAATACTGGCTAAATAATGTTGATATCGAATATTCATTTCAATTATGCGCAGTAGCTCCATAATTTTCACAATCTCCCAACTTTTTATACCTTTTTTTCTTTTAAGTTTTTGATTGTGGCAGTGTTGTTTCAACGACAGTGCAATCTGTACACGAGGGTACAAAATACTTCTTCAAGAAATTTATACCTCTCCCAAAACAATATGTGGTTGATTGCCATATTTAAACCCCCCCCCCCAAAAAAAAAAAAAATTTTAAAAAAATGGGGCTCAAGTGAGCCTAATTGTATTGACTTACCCATCCAGTTTATCTTCTAGCACTCTAGTTCCATCTATAACTCAACAGTAGTGGATCGGATACATCCAATTACCATAACATTCTACATTACATTCCAGCCAAAAAGGGATGAGGACCAAAAATTTAGCCCTTGTTTGGCACTCATTCTCATCTCATCTCATTTTTTTTTATCTTTCTTCATTTTAACCACACATTCTCCCAATAAAACAATATTACACATAAATCTAAAACTTTTCATAATTTTTCCACCACACATTCTCCCAACAATCACTGTTCCAAAAATTATATACTCCAAAAAATGGGTGTCAAACACCCTCTTAGACTTCTAATTCTACGAAAAAAAGGAGCACGATCAAATGTGATGCAGAAATCAAAATCACACCCCCCCCCCCCCACCACTCCCCCCCTCCCCTCCCACACCAAAAAAAAAAAAGGAAAAAAAGGAGATCATACTATACAATTACCATGGACGTATGTCACTTCCATTAACTCTCAGGATGTTTTCTCTCAATGCCAAACCTGTGTAGAGATATAGCAACCATGCCTGGAGTAAAGAAATTAAGAAGGAAAGCCAAAACTTCTCAGCATACTATAAAAGGAATGACTAACAACAAAAATTAAAACTGAGAAAAAAAATAGACACACTGTACAACCTGATAAAGCTGTACTGGCAATGCAGGCAGACATCCATCCCAAATCCATGACCTTAACATCAGCAACAGCAGTGGGAAAAAAAGGAACAAAAATGACGTTCTATCCTGCCATGAGAGATATTAGACATGAGCAATAGTTAGCAAGCATCTTACATGCACAAATGCTTTGTCATCAATGAGTTAAGAGAACCATAAGACCAGTGGATGTTTTACACCCCCATCAAGAGACATTTTTCTACAAGAACCTACCCAAATCAATCAAAATTATAAGAGGCCTTTTTTACATCCATATCGTGGTTGAAATTAAAGAAGGAAAACTATTCTAATCTGGTACACACACACATCCCCACACACCAGGCAGGCAGGCAGCCAAAAGTCATAACACATTGTTCTCCCTCTTCTCAATAGAAAAGCGTAAGCATCAGATAGGTTGGAGTTTTTACCATCTTGGGACTCCATGGACAGATCTGATTTTTTTATATGGTCAATACAGAAGTATATGTTCTACCTATGAAGGAAAAGGATGGCTCATGGAGATTTTGTGTTGACTACAGGGATAAAAATGGAAAATAAATTCAAATATTTCCTAGAGAAAACCAGGAATGCATCTTGAGTATAAGATACAACATCTTTTAGAAACAGTTTATGACAAACTCGGTAAGAAATAGACAGTTTGCATTAGTGCAATTTAGATTATCAAACAACAAATAGAGTTTTAGTATACTCCCTATATCTTCTTTTGTGATAACATGATAAGCCCCACGATGACTCTATACAAGTGGCCGTTCTGCTAGGATGTGACATACCTACAGTGACAATTGATTACCATTGCAATCATTATAAACATGGGGACTAAGTATTTTAGTTTGTTATTGGATCAATACTTTGCCATCATAAAATTATATCCCCAAAATCCAGAATTTAATTGAAAATTTACCTACTAATATATATCTTGAGCAATAACAGTCACTTAAATTAACATAATACAGTTTTCAAGCAAAATATGAACTGTTAAAAACATATATTTGGTTGAAATCATACTCTGAACTTATTATATTCCTCCTTCACTTTCAACTGCACATCTTTTCTAGTTGCCCGAACATTAATAGGCCCCAAAAACATCCTCAAAAAGCTTCCTGCATATATAAAAAAAAACTCATTCATTCTCACATCTATATCAAATCCCGCAGACCAGAACTAAAGAAAATAAAAAATAAAAAACACACACACACACACCATGAGATTTGCTCGGAAGAAATGCCGCTGCATCTCCTTCACTCAAAATGTATTTCGCTTTAATCAGCTCCACATCCAACTAAAAACCAAACACAAGATCAGAAATAAACACACACTGCACATGCATGTATAATATTACTCTACTATTTACTTTATCGTCGTGTTTGGAGTTCCAGAAGGACTGGATGTGGGATTCGAGCAAGGCAACGCGCTGACGGAGCTCATCTTCTTCGCGGGAAGTGCGTGAGATTAACGCCGCCGCCGTGTCCTGCAATTCTCTGGCTTGCTCCACCAGTCTCGAAATATCGTCTCCGTCGACTCGAACGTCCGGCGAATCTCCCATGGATGCAACAGTAGAAGCGAAAATTATAGGAACTTGATTAGATTTAGACGCTACAACAAGAATTTAATGACTGTTTTTGCATAAGAAGGGGTGGAGTAAAATTGGAATAAGAGAATCTAGAAACAGATGAATGGTGTTGAATTCTTTATGCTTAAATTTTTAAGAGAAACTTTCACAAGTGGTCTCCAATCTATTGTTGGAGTAGCAAACTGGTCCTTAATTTTTACAAATAATATTTTATCATTGTTGCACGATGAGTTTGGGTGACAACATAATTTACTTCAAAAATTTAAAATAATCACAAATAAAGGAGCAAAACGAAATCTTACAAAGTTAAACGAGATCGAACAATTTTTACTTGTTTTTAAACATTGAGGACTAACTTACTATTAAAGGAATAGTTTGGAGACCAGTAGTGCAATGTTGGCTAGTCATTTCTCTCTTTCTATCTGCCAATTTCATAATAGTTACTAGTTAGGTTTGTAATCAACTATACAAAGAGCATGTATGACTTATAAGTGGATTTATAGGTAAGTAATTGAATATTAAAAATAAAATAAAATTTGAGAAAACTTCAATTGGGGTCCTTGAATCATGTAAAATAGAGAAAATAGATCCTAAACCTTCTACCTGTAACAATTGGATCCATAATCTTTCATTTTCTAGATGTATTTTCCTAACAAGGACTAAAGTGTTTTACTATTGTATTCTGTTGGCAAGATGCATTTTTTAGCTTTTGATTGTACTTCTTTCATTGGCTCGACTAATTTGTTCTAGAGGTGTAAAAATGAATCAGACAATCCAGATTCCTTAAAAATCGATTAAGAACCTAGAGCCAGCTGGTATAAAACTAGTCCACGGGTCGACATGCCAATAGAGGTGGACTGGGCCGGAAATTGGTTTAATTGCAGTCGGCTGATGAATAAATCTTTTGGTAACAATGTAATGGTGAGTGCTAGGGAAAAAAATGACAATGATGGGTTAACATAATTGAATTTTGCCCGGCCAGCAGTATTCATTGGTCAGTGGTCCATGCGGTTTCTTTTGAAGACTAGCATGAACCGTGTTTTCTTATTGGCCAGTTTGAATCGATCCACCTAATTTGACGCATCTATATATGATGATGAAGTCAACCTCCATCTTTGTATCAAAGTCTATTGTTAAACAAAAAACGGTGAATGAATTTTGTCCACACAATTTGTGGGCTCAAAGCTCATAAGAAAGACCCTTATTCGGCACATTGACTCGTTTGTTGGCAATGTGATTATGTTGGTTCAAATCCACGTTGACATAATAGTTCGTCAATCTACCATGAGATATTATAATCTCCACGAATTGTCCAGATCTCTCAAGTGAATCGAAAGTTGGATCTATATTGAATCTTATTCGAATTGTCTCATCTTACCTCCTGATGAGAGGTTTGGTTCCAAACCTCAGTTTGAATCGGAGTCAAATAGCAATATTGGCAAATAGCATTTGAAGCCATCGCTTGTTATTAGAATTAATGATCCTTCAATGTAAAGAAGAGGATTGAATCAAGATAGAAACTAGTAATATAGAGGCACTAATTGACAAATCCTTAAAACTATTAAATGTGATGCATAAGCGCAAGTCAATGATTTGCACGTATGAGGTTAAGGTTTGGCATGAACTTTTATTTTAAAATTGATGTATTTTTTCAAAATCAACATTTTAGCCTTTTGGTAAATAAAAGTAATCAACATTTTAGCCTTTTGGTAAATAAAAGTAATCAACATTTTAGCCTTTTGGTAAATAAAAGTAATTGTTTGCTAAGCCGGTATACAATTACTATAATGTATATTGATTATAATGATATCCCTTTTGTATTGTTATTTTCATTAGAAATACTGTAAAAATTACTTTTATAACAATTGGTAATAATATAAAATATTTTTCTAAAACAATATATTCACGAGATGTAGTTATTTTAAAATTTAAAAAAAAAAAGTGGTAATTACACGAAACCAGACATTTTCTTTCGCATTTTAAAAATTCAGGTTTTAACGGGGTTTTTTTTTTTCATAACTCAGGTTTTTAACAGTTTAATTAAACAATTATTCTTTTAATAATAATATCCAACCCCATCCCATCCCAATCCAATTTAATCTCAAACCTAAAATTCGTTTATCTCCATCTTCTCTCTTCTCACTCTCTCCATCTAACCCACACTTCTGACGCCTCCGCACCCACCGTCGGAGACCTCCGTCGAACTCACAATAGCGGTCACTCACCATGGAGTCGTAACTACCGACGGCTCACTCAAGTTGAAGTTGCTATTAAATGTCCGATTGCAGAAGATCTGATTTGAGTGCCGCCGCAGATAGAGAAGATTTGCACACCGTCTCACTGAAAGTAGGGAAGTTGCAACGTTGACGATTGAGATCAATGATTCCACTGCACAGCTGTGGCTTATCTCCGATCTGTACCGTCGATGTAGAGATTGCACCACCGTCGATGGAGAGTTTTGGGTGCTGCCATTAGAGAATGATGATGGTTGTAGTTTGCTGCATTTGGTAGTATTTTTTGTTTGTTGGTTTTTGGAGTGGTGATGGTTTTCATCTGTCGTGGATTTCATCTTACTGGTAAAATCTGTTGTGGTACTGTGTGTGTGCGGTGTGGGTCTTCAATGTAGATGGAGGTACTGTGACCAACTAATTTGGTGGTGGTTTGGGCTAATCAGTGGTGGTTGTTGTTGGTGTTATTATTGGTAGATGGTTGTGGCGGTGGAGGTGGTGGCGGTGGCAGGGTTGCGACGAAGAATATCTGTGACCAACTAGTTAGTCGATCTGTGACCAATGTTGGTGGTGGATTTGGATCGGGGGACAGTGTGTTTGGGTGTCTGTGACCAACTATATGGTTCTCTGTGACTTTGAAATTGATAACCTGTAACTAAAATAGGAATATGTAACCACCAAATATGAAAATACGGGACATGTGACATATAATTTTTTTGATCTGTGACCAATAAAATATTCTGTGACCTATAAAATTTTAGATGTGTGATCTCGAAATAATCCGTGACCTACAAAATTTTTGATCTGTGACCTCGAAATAATCTGTGACCTGCAAAATTTTTGATCTGTGACCGGAGAATAGTCACTGGAGTGGTCGTCGGTTGCGGGAGAAGTCGCTGGGGGTGGGGGTGGGGGTGGGGTGGGTTAATTATATTATATTACAATTAAATATTTAATTTAATATAATAATTGTGAAATATAATTAATTAATTTATGAAAAATCTGATTTTTGCAATTCTAAACTTTGGAGCCTGATTTTTTATTTTGGGATAGATAAAGTCTAAGTTGTGAATTTTTCCCCAAAAAAAATCTATTAAATTTGAAAACAAAACCATAGTCCATACAATAGAAAAATATTCAAGTAGATTTAAATTAGAAAAATGTTACTCTGCAAGGCCTGGCAAAGCTGAGTTCTCACATGAGTATGAGATCCACTTCATTAAAAAAACACCCCAAAAAATCCACACCGCCCCTTGTGAGAGGACTTGTACTAGCTTATCAGGTTGGGCAAAATGGGCCTCGCACCCCAGCATTGCTCTTTAAATTACCTTTAATGCATGGACTTGCAACAATTTGGTTTTGTCAACTATTTTTTAAATATTCAAAAATCTACGAGAAAAAGTGAATTAATTTAATTAATTAAGATTTAATTTGATATTTTAATTATAGATAGTTGAAGAAATTAAAAGGATATTCTAAAAAGCATTTTGCTGCTTCTCAAAATATGTTGTTAGATGCTCATATTCTTCAACTGTCAATTTTTTTTCTAAATTCATCACACGTGAAACTTTTGATTGTCTGAGTATAAGAAGCTGAGCTCCAAAATCAATCACAAGTGGAGCCTAAAATAGCAAAAGAGAACATGAAAATTTTATTTTAAAAATTATAAATTTAGACTTCGGTGTAAATAGGGATGTAGTCAGGATTTTTAGTTGGGGGGAGGCGAAAATATGGGGGGTGGAGGGGGGAGGGCCCCCCTCCCGGGGGTTCAGGGGCGGAGCCCTCGAAATTTTTTTTTAACTAAGAGAATTGAAAACGACGATTTTGAGTACCAAAATAGTACTGAAATTCAATGTTCAATTCAATCACTACTCACTATTCTACTACTTAATTCTTAAATTCAAATATTCAATTATATAGGTGATTTTACGAGACCGCGTAACAATAATTTTGTTTTATTTCCCTAAAATGTGTCAATATTTATTATGCAATTGAGGTATCAAAATGTGTTAGACCATCCACATATAGAGCCTTGCATGTGAAAGCACGGCCCGGCCTCTAACTTTCCGTGGCATGGGTCGGCTGGTACGCTCGAACTCATATTTTTAAGTAATTCGCTTTTATTCGATAAATTTTTAGTATCATTCTGGTCAACAGTAAATAGAAAGAAGAAAGAACTTCAATTCGAAATGCCTTCGATGATAAATTGCTTTAGTTACTCAATTCTGATGTGTTTCATGCGACCATTTCGGTGGATTCTTCCACTGTTGACACCACAGGTTTTGCTCTGGGTTTAGCAATAAACATGGCCCTTTCTCCTCTATGAACCACTCACAGTTAAGACCGCATCTTTCGCTTTCCATTTTGTGATCGTAAACAGCATAGTTTCCTGAACCGAATTTAGTGGTGAAAGTGCAGAAAAACTTGGTATTACCCAAAATGTTGGGCACAAAACTGAATTCAAAAGAGCGGTCGTAGGACAGAGTATGGTTTCCAAGATCATTATCTCCAGAATAACAATGAGTCCTTACAGTATCTTTCTCCACTCTCCCTGTAATAGTCACATGCGACTCTGGGTACGCTTCTAATAGGGTGACGAAGAGCAAGTTCATTGACAGCATTACAAGTTTAATATCGAATGAACTCTTCATTTTCTCCACTATTTCTTGTTGATTTGCAATGAATTTGATGAGGCACGACCCTCTTGCTCTTGTAATTTATAGGGGACACGGTTGTGGGTGGGGGCAGGGACAGGGAGGTGTAACTCATCAAACTTATTACTGCATTTACCATTTTAATAACAGCATGACAAACTAAAGCTGGCAAATAGCATTCAAAGGCATTTATAAAAATAAACGTCTTTTGTGTGCACATACGATAATCCAATATCAAAATCTAGATTACTTGAAGTCATAGTCTAAACAGGGCTTATATTTCTGATATTCTTTAATCAAATTCTAGATGGCTTGAAGCTATAGCCTAAACAGTGCTTATGATTCTGATTTTCTCTAATCAAATTCTAGATTACTTGTGAAAATACAAAGTTCGACCCAAACTACACCTAGAGGGGGGTGAATAGGTGATTACGCGGAACTAAAAAACTTAACAATTAAATAGCAACAAGTCACTATTAATTATTTCTAAATGGTTAATCATGCAATTCAGATTTTCCTATATTGAATTATTGCAATTATGAAAGCAATAAATAAACACATAATTGATTACGAAGAAACCTCAACTGGGTAAAAACTCCGAAACACTTTGCTAGTCAACAATCCACTATAAACGATTTATAACTTACAATCCGCTGGACTCGACTACCACTAGTACTTTCTGACATCTGACTGCAATTCCAACAGCTCTCTTGGATTTCGTGCCCACACCAACTCCCAATTGTAATTTCTAAAGCTCTCCTGCAACAACTTCCAACTTTGTGAAATCGTCAATCTATTGTGGATTAATGAAGAACACCGCGTTCTTCAACGAATGGAACTCCAATCACCTTCCTTTGATCTTCAGAACTCTTACAGATATGAAGGAAGCAACAGTTATTTTGATTGCTAGTTTGATGTTTTCACCGCCAATAGCCAATAATAGGACGAATATTGAAGGCAAATTTATGAAGATGATCTCAACAGAATGTGTTTTTCTCGATGTTCAATCTTGTAAAAACTGTTCTGGTGATCTAATATTTATATGTAGGTTAAGGAATGAATGGACATGATAAAAAGCCTTTAAAAGCGAATTAAAAATTTATCGGATAACCCTGTCACTCGAGCGAGAGCTTGGCGACGGGCAAGCGACAGTATGTCGTTCGAGCGAAGGTTTGACGACAGCCGAGCGACGCAATTTCTGTTTCTGATGCTCAAGCCAAATCACGGTTACAATCTAGCGAAATTTCAACTTCTTTTTTCCTTTTTTCTCATTCTCGAACCCTAGACCTAATATAACTTCATTTCAACTAATTGCACATTATTCCTTGATTTTTATAACATATTAATTTTGGTCCTTTTTGTTCACAGATTTACCAATTACATCAACTACCTAACAACTTGAAGCCATAGCCTAAATAATGCTTATGATTCTGATAGTCTCTAATCAGATTCTAGATTACTTGAAGCCATTGCCTAAATAGTGCTTATGATTCTGATAATCTACAATCAACTTCTAAATTACTTGAAGCCATAGCCTAAATAATGCTTATGATTCAGATAATCTGCAATCAAATTCTACATTACTTGAAGCCATAGCCTAAATAGTGCTTATGATCCTGATCATCTCTAATCAAAATTCTAGATTACCTAAAGCTTGCTCATGTAATTCCGCAAGTATGCGGATCGTGACAAATAATAAAGTGGATGTTTGAGTCCAAATATTGTTCTCACAGAGACTAATATTTACTATCAATTTTTATTCAAATTCGAGTTTCAATCTAGATTGATGTGGTAAAAACTTAACAAATCAAGTATTTATGTCTTAACTAAATTATACTAACCTAAACTAAATTAACCTAACTAACCTAATTTGTGGACATATTTCACTTAGGTTATTTAATGTTCAACCAATCCAAATTCATTCAGCCCCTTTTCCATATGTATTAACAATCAAATCAACCAATTTTATGTAGTAGTCACTCTCAAGTAAAACTAACAATTTTCACATGCTCGAATTTATTATATCTCTATGTAAATGCATATACATGTAAAAGCATTCAATATTATGAATTCAATTATGATTGAATAACCTATAAAATTATCTCTCAATCGCTTATAATTACCTATGTCATTTATTGCACGAGTTAGAATTATACATTACCTCTCGGTTTCATATTATCTCTAAATCAATCAATTGGTGATCAAGCAATTGACGCATTAAACACAAATTAAATAATTAACACATAATCAAGTTGCATGAAATTTTTGGAATTAATAAATATTAAACATAAGCTAATCATTCATCCTAATAGCCAATTATTTAGCCAACCATAATTAAGAAAATAAATAATGAAAAGATGAAAAACATCATTGGTTCAATATGAAGAATAAAGAAAAGAATTTTAGCGATTGTTGTTCCTTGGAATCCAATTCCCAATGATAGATCGTCGATCTCCTCTTCTAAGCTAGTATATCTCCAGGCCAGTTGTGTTCTTCAACCTTCAAATCCCACATTTAGATACAAATCTTCTTCAACCTTCAAATCCCAAATTTAGATACAAATCTTGAGGACTCAATGTATTTGGATGTGTAATTGTGTGCAGCCCAAAAATGGCTAACCAAGAGAGAGGTAAATTGATTGTTTAAATCTTTTTCGTAAAATTAATATAAATACAAGTAAGGACCACATAGATAAATTCAAATAGTAAATATAATAGGTAAAAGAAAGAGATGATACAAACGATATAATTATGGAGGTTCGATCCAAAGCAATGATCTACGTCATCCATTACCAAGTTTTTCGGTACGAGCAAGACATTTTCACTATGTTAATTGACCATGTCATTCAGTTTAACATAGAAACTATCAAAAGTCTCATCATTAGCCATCTTTATCTCTTCAAACCTAGTAGTTAACATATGTAGTTTAGAGTTCTTAACAGTTTTAGTTCCTTAGTGTGTGGTTTCTAGAATATCCCAAACTTCTTAACAGTTTCACATATCGATACACGCCTAAACTTTTCAGCAGACACAGCCATGAACAGGGCATGAATGCCCTTACTGTTCCAATTACACTCATCAAGATTCGTTTTCGACCAGAGGGAGATGTCAGTGGGTGTGACAATGCCTTTAATAGTAGTTATAGGCGGAGCCCACCCATTTTGCACACTTATCCAAATAAGTTCATCCAAAACCTTTAGAAAAACTCTCATTTGAACTTTCCAATAGGCATAATTGCTTCCGTCGAAAAACGGAGTCACAGACAATGACTGACTCATCTAAAATTAACAAAAAGGGTCAAGAATCGATTTAAAGCTCGAATACCAAATGAAATTTAAGCAGTTCGACCCTAACAATACCTAGAGGGTGGTGAATATGTATTATATACAAAATTAAAATTAATCATGAATTAAACAGCAACAAGTCACTTTTAATTCTTATTTAGATGGTTAATCATACAAGTCAAATTATCTTTTGTTGAATTACCGCAGTTTGCATATCATAAATAATAAATAATAAAGCAGTAAAGAATATAAAAATTGTTCACGTATGAACTCAATTGGGAAAAACTTCAGGCACTTTGCCAATCAACCCACTATAAACGATTCTACACTTTTAGTTTACCAGACTAGACAACGACACGAACTATCTGATCTTCTGACTGCAATTCTAACAGCTCTCATGAGTTTTGTGCTCCCTTGCACCAATTCCAACTGCAATAATCAACGCTCCCCTGAAACTCCGCTATCCTGCAGCAGCCCCTAGTTTGATAGAATCGTCTATCTCCTGTGAATCATGAAGAACAGACCGTTCTTCACAGACTGAAACTCCAGTTGTCTTCCTTCTTCAGCACCTCTCACAAATATTTATAGACCTAAATTAAGTCTAAATTAGAGTTTCAAAATGATAGAGAACTATAATTTAAGTCCAAGTAGGATAATTTAATTCAATCTTTCCTATTGGCAATTCAATGACAATAAAAAGGCTACGTCAGATAAGAGTACTTACCAAAGTCGTTAAGCGAATTTCAGTTTGCAACTTGCAAGTGCTGACTCACTACTTCAATTCTACAATTGAAAACGACGAACTTTGTTTTGTTTGAAGTGGTGATTGAACTTCACTTTTTGTTCAAGTTTGATACTCCGCAAGGTTTTATAATACATGAGATCTTCTGCATGCATGTTCCATACTGTTAAAAAACTAATAGATATTGAATGACTTAACTAACACAAAACTTATATTTTACTCGCTACTTCGAAAACCAAATAAAGTTGGTTGACTTCACTGTAAGCCGAGTGACTAACAATGTGTTTTTAACCCAATTTCCATGATCCAGCACGAGGACTCTTGAATATTGCCACCATCTAAGAATACATTACAAAATGACTACTAAAGAACAATCGAAAATACAGACCTTTGTAGATAAATAAACAACTAAAAAGATACAATGGAACACTGTGAATATGAAAATGAAGATTTTGGTCTTGGATCATAAAAATCTTCCGTCATTCTGTTTTGGAGTTGAGCATAGTGTTCGTCTTGATAGATGATACCTTCTTTTTCACACATTTGAGAACACTATACGATTCGGGATATACACGAACCAGATTCTGAGGTCCATTTGGAACTTAAACCATAGAAATCAAAAGTTGCATTTCCTGTACAGATGCATAACAGAAAATCTCATGGACCGTGCCGTTACAGTTGGTAACTACTATGTTGCTTGATAAGTGCGTTTTATACACTTATTTAGGCCACAAAATATGGATAATTGTTGACAAATATATTGGAATATAGCTTAATT